>JAQIXS010002397.1:0-23111 GCA_034700785.1 Rossiulus vilnensis
AGTTAAATCACAAGTTGTTTATTTAAGCTAAAGGGAATTTAAATTATTGGTAACAAGAGCATCGATTCGCAGCTGGCCATACAATATGGAAATAATATTGGAATATTAAAAACGTAACGTGAAGTTATGAATCTCGTATCACCAAGATCCTGGAATATACATTATGTAAAGGAACGAACTGCTGCAATAGATGCCATAAATGTAATTTTACAATGTGATAATCCGAGAGAGAGCTACAACGCTTTGTAGAAGAGCAACTTACTACACCAATCAATGCATTGTTCGCTTACAGCTCGCTTCACACTTGCATAAGAAGCACAGCAGCGCTTGAAGTCACGTGACGTACTTTGAGATAAATTTGTCGATGATAATGGGATGCAAGGGTATAGTTCGAAATACGAATGGCGGATGAACTCATATGCGGGCTCAGAGGAGGAGGTCAAGGAGGCCATGATCCCCCTTGTCAAAATATTTCACACTAGATAATGGATTTTATTGCTTAAAACGCCATGTGTTACCATAATTTGTAGTTCAGTTTGCAAAAAAAAATTACGGCGTTCATTGAAATACAAGCTTTTTAAGAAAATTTTCGTATGAAATCGTGGCTAAAAATCCAGATTTCTCTGCTAGTTTTTTAAATAGTGGCATTTTAAGAACGTTTTTATAAAAATATTGTGGATGAAAGCCCAGATTTGTAGTTTTAAACAAGTTTAAGAAAAAATTTACATGAAATTGTAGCTAAAATCGCATATTTACAATCTGGTTTTCCAAAATTTACGCTTACGGCGTCCGCCTATGGATAGACTTGACATCTCAAAGGTGTGTTGTCATCTCGTCAAGCTCTGCTTCTATTACTAGTCGACGGTTTAATTTAACGTTTTCTTACTTGGCTGATAACCTGGCAAAGCTCAGCAAAATTATTTTTGCCTCAACCTCAAGGGCGAACAAAATCGGTTAAGGCAGCACATTTAAAGGCCTCGTTTGTTTCCAATAAAAGCGCCATTTTGCATGGCTATTCTACACAAATTTCGATGGCCGTAAAAGCAATCCAGTGGTACGTGCTCGCAGAAAAGTACTTGTAGCAGCTGGTACTCGTCTGCCTTTGAAATGGCAACGGACCGTAAATCAGCGAGAAGCACCAACGCCAAAAGTGGCCATGCACTCCGCCGACCACTCCGCCTAGCCTAGCCTAACCACGCGCGTTTACTTCCAAATAACTAGTGGCAATTTTACTCCAGTAATCCTAATGAAAAATCTTGCGTAATGACACATCTGCGTGCGACTGCACAGCGTTGCACGCACGGCTCCATCTGCAACCACATCGAGGACATTAAAGCAAATCTAGGCACACCTCGTTATGACGATGGCCTCGTCTACTTAACGTAATTGGCAACACATGGAACGTCGGAGTGAAAACTCGCATTAAATTAGCATCCAGTCAAAGAAACGCTATTCAAAAGTTGTCATTTCAGCACTCGCTTGTTTTTTAAATTAAAAATAATGACGATAATTACGCGCCCAAATGTGGAAACGCATTAAACGCGCCAAATGCTCTTGAAACACTGCTGCCACGACAGAAAGACATTTCATGAGGGATACTGGCATACTGCAGCAACAGCAGTGTTGCACATAAGCGACTGAACTTGGCTTGTCTCGCACACAACACTACTCACCACATGGCTATATGGCACGGGCATCATTTTTTCTTTCAGGATATGAAAATCTGAGAATACATGACAGGTATCGATTTCTGGCTGATCTACATGCAAGAGGGGAAGTCCTTTTTGATTTCACATCCAAATATTAAACTAGCAACAATTTTGTTCCATGGTTCCCTAGTAATTAACATGCCATATGTTACACTGGCTTGTGATCAACCAATAAAGCAGATTGCCGGGTACGTTCATCCAAAGCTGAAAGGCAGATTATGTTACATATCTTATGTTCCCTAAATAAACCTTAAGTGGTGACCATCAAAGTTTGAAGTTACAATTTCTTACGACCATTCTACTGCACCTCTATCTCGAACAAATGTAAAGGAAATGTCGTTAATGGGTGATGGATTCATTTTCAATTATAATGCAAGGAAGCTTTATTGGTCGCCAGGTTTCTGATATTGGCCAAGCTAGGAAAACTAATTTCGTTACCCTGGACCCCTAACTGATTCTTCTGGTAGATGCAGTTTTGCGATTGATGAACGTCGTTGTATCGTCGTGTACCCGATTTATTAAGTGCCAATATTTAAAGGTGAATAAAAAATCTTCGATGTAACACAGGGATATTAAGGTACGATATTATCAAGTGCACGATTAGTGCGTCAAATGTTGGGTGCTAAATCAATCTTATGAATAAGTGGTTAAATGAAAATCAAATGAGGCAGGCCTACCTGTTGAATTAAAGGTAACATTTGCTCGCATTTCTGAAAAAAGAAAACCAGAGATACCCTTAAATTACGCCCTTTAAAAATATAGTCTACAGTGTGGAACTGTCGTAATAGTATAATCTCGGTCTAGTTGACAATGGAGTAATAAAGGAATTACGTATAGCATTGGAATAAATTTTGCCTCAAAGTGAGCTAATCTGGTGAACCGTAATTCGCCTTTCATGTTTACAATGCAAATTTCAACAATTTGTAAGGATTAAACGTACGAATGAAACAAAGCAGTTCTACACTAGACCGTACTTCTGCAAATCATTTGAATTTGTGATTTCCACTAAACGTATACTGGATAACGGATATTTCTTATTAGTCAAATAAATGTTCACTTTCTAACAGTATCACATATATGACCCACTATCTGTTTTTAATTTATCGTATGTAGTAATTCAGGTGCAAGTGTTATCTTTGTATACGGTTTAAATTCAATAATGTGCACAGAAAAGCTGTGTTAAAAGTAGGTGATGTTGTTTGTTCGGTAATTTGTTACAACAAAAAAATATCCCTTCGTTTAAGTTGTCACGTTTATGATGTCGATACAACAATGTTGCAATGGTAACCTTAATCAAGTATTAAGTTATGCATTTTATGTAACATAATCTGCATATCATTTAATTTAATTAGCGATAATAGCATATAACAAATGTCTCAATTGTGCTCAACATGTGCAATATAATTATAAGCGGAATGTAACCTAAACAAATTAGTAATTAAATAAATCCTTTAATTTCTGCTCTATAAATCAACAGTCTTACTAATAGACAATTCACGTCTTAAATTTAAAACGGCATCTTAATCTAAGATGTTACTATAATTTAAGTCCTATTAAATGCTTAATTTGAAAAAAGAATGACGTTTTAAGACATTTTAAACGTTTGAGTTGCTATTAAGATACATTAAATATATAAAATAAGCAAAACGCATAGAATAACTTGAACTTTATTTTTTACTATTAGACAAATTCTATAATCTCATAACTTTCTAGTAATTATAGTGGCGTAATGACAACATATCTTGCATTCGATAGACCAATGTCTTAATTTCGGGTCTGCTTTCCTAATTTTAAGTGTTCTAAATTTGTAATTTGACTTACATGTAAAATTTAGGTTGAAAGAATGGACCCCAACCACATGATATCAACATGCTGATTGTATTGTGTACGGTATGTAGTAGATTAGACATTTAAATCTCGCCTTTTTTTTTCCTGTTACAGCTGATCTTACCTTACAAACTACCCTCATATTTCAGCTGTATTAAGTAAATGAGTAAAAAGATTTTAAGACGCATGTAGAGTTTAAATTTAAGACAATTTTCAGGCGGCTTTATCTGCCTTAACTTTATACATTTGTTTTTACAGTGTGTCCAAAATCCGGCGCATCGCAATTAAAAAACCAAGAGTCAGTTAATATTCAAATAGAAAATTTTCTCTTAACATTATTATAACATTAATTCACCGTGATTTTATATCACGCCCGGGTTGAACGTACAAATACATAACATGCAGTTATGAAGTGCAGAAAATAACGGTATATAAGCCTAAGTAATACAAAATGTGCATTTTCTCATGCGTTTTTCATTATTGAAATTCAATAATTATCATCAAGCATGCCATCAATTAAGGGCAATGCTATACATAAATAGTCTGTACCGAGTGAATCTGTTGCTCCTGCTCCTGTAAAAAGTTTGGCCGTTATTAAGTGCAGTTTTCTAAGAATGCATGTTAGTGCGAGACAATATGCACGCTAAGAAACCATAAACACCGTTTTAAGCAAGTCCAAGATAGTAATTTGAAGCTATAAAGTGCCTTTCCCTATTCTCAGTTCTAAGAAATTTTCACATAAATTCGCCTTCAAGCATATAATTTAGCCAAGAGGAAAAAAATTAAAGTATGTGTTTATACTTGAAATGTTCTCGTGCAAGTAAAGCGAAACTTCCCAGCCAATTCAAATCCATACAATAAATAAAGATTTACAGACGCATCGTGAAGTAGATTATTCCGAAAATCCCTATTATCGATTGAATTATTCACCACAAACTGCATGTCCTTACTGAAAAATTACGACTGCTGCAATATAAATTAGGCTGCGTGAAAATATATGTTACATTAAAATGGTCAAAGCAAGCTGGGATGCCTGAACATGTTTTGCTTTATAGTTGTAAGAGATAGGAGAATTCTTAGAATCAACAACCATAATTGCAAATAGATAATGATTTCACCATTTGGGCAATTATTATTAATAGCAGAATGCAATTGCATGTAGATGTTTACGATCTTCTATAGTGAAATCTAACACTATGAAATATTTAACAAAGTGTAAGATTCTTTACTTCCTCTGAGAACCAATAATACTTCAGTTTAAATAACTGCTTATAAACGCCGTAAAGTGAATATCTTATGCGGCAATGATGTAATTTAAAGGTTATTTTTAATTGCAATTGAGTTTGCAAAGTTGCATTACAGAAATTGCAATGTACGAGGTGTAAAGACGCGAGGCATTTAATCTGCCAACAGCTGGCGCTTAATTTTAAAATTCCAGCAAAATGATTATCATGATATGCGCTTGGAATGAAAGTGACACCCCATTTATGACCTATATCTAATTATCACACATCTTACAATTACAACATCACACGTATCTCGCACATAAGAATATCCCGTTTCGTATAATTATCTTTCTGAAAGACTAAAATTCAGTTAGCGGAAACAAACCTTGTGCCCAGATCCAGTGGCAAACCAGAATATCCATTGCTGCGGCAATTTACTTTATTCGCTCGTTTTTCCCGAGTGTCAACCAAGTCAACAAACGTAACTTGAACGACATGACACGTGCTCTTTGCGAAAACGGCGACGACCAATTTTAGAGTGGCGAGATCATTTTAGATCCAGAACAGAAATTTGTGATATAGTACTTGGGCGCTAGCCATGCACGCCACATTCAGTGAGATTCGCCATAATTCAGACCGCTACTTTTCAGTGGTCCACTATACGCCTTTGCAAGGTCACACTATCGATTCGGCAAAATGTCACAAACAGCTTGCGACATCAAATATGAAGTTGGAATCGTTAGCGTACCAGAAGTTCAATTACAAAACGCGCAGCACACGAAATAGTATAGTGTATATAAGTTGGTGTAAGAAGACTGAAAATATCGTGAAGTGCCATGAGCCAAGCTGTTTTAATTATTATCCAGATGATCTAACTTTAAACAATTCTGCAGACATGCGCTGCAATGTTACATTCGCCCAACTGTATTCAATTATTGAGGAATGGAAAGATCTAAACAAATTTAAAAACACTGGTTTCCTTTAATTTTTCAATCGAATAGACAATGTAAATCAAAGTTGAAGACATGCTTTGTAAATAATTTTTTAATTAACGAGATATCACTTTGTGGCAATTTTGTTTTATACAGCTAGTTCTCGCCTTCACGCATTAAATCGTCTGTTCTCGGCTAATCGTTTTACCAAAGATTTTTTATGAAATTATATCATTAATTTAAAATGCATTCATTAAATATCAGCGTCATATCAGAAGAAATTGTCATCTTGAAAATAACTGATTGTATTTCAGCATACTATACATTTTTCGTAACCCTGAAATTTTATAATGGCTTGCATTAACAATTAAAAATCTCGTTCCTGAGTTACCAGTTATCCTTCATTTAAAGTAGACAGGAAAGAATAAATAATGAGC
This sequence comes from Rossiulus vilnensis, assembly GCA_034700785.1. Taxonomy (NCBI): domain Eukaryota; kingdom Metazoa; phylum Arthropoda; class Diplopoda; order Julida; family Julidae; genus Rossiulus; species Rossiulus vilnensis. The sequence continues at coordinate 6,132 of JAQIXS010002397.1, forward strand.
TTTTACAGAACCTTTTTTCGAAAAAAAAAAGAATTAAGTATCATGAAAATGTTGTTCCCAGTGAACATGTGACCTTTATGTTATCATTTGAAGTTCTGAATGATGTTACAAACTCGTGTAAATCATTTCAAACACGAGCACTTTACTGCAGTAGCGTAACCAATTTACAATCAGTTTGTCAGGTATCACTTGCAAGTGGTAATTTTCTTACGTGTTATACGAGTCTATAACCGTGTATAAATATTAGAAAATTGCCGAAATGAAACTGATAAGATTTCAGCCCTTTCTTTGGCACAGACTATAGGACCGTAAAAATGACATGCGCCCAGCTTTTAACCCATTTTTACGACATGATTTGTCGACATATATACTGCTGAAATATTAAGTTGTAACAATAACGCTGAATTTAACTCCTGTCTGATGAAATCAGTTTTAACGTGATACATTTGATAATAGATCCTGAAAGAAAAAAAACTGAGCACAGCACAACGTTCCTTTTGAAGTCAGCTACACAAATTTTAAGCTAAGACATATTGTAACCATTTTCCTCGTATATTATGTCAAATGAATGTAATTATGGACTTAGTTTAAAAATAAAACGTGGCATTCCAGCAGATGAAATCAGAAGCATGTTTTATCCCCATATGCATTTAAATTAATTCCAGTGCAAACTGCTCCCGTGAGCATTTTATCGGAGTAAGAAATAAAATTTAACAATGTTAGCTAGCATTGCTATATCTCAGTAAATTGTATAACGTTACTGTGGGTCGTACAAAGAAATACTTTTCCGCTCTTTCACTGCTGTTATTAATTATTAGCTATATTTGAGAAATAAAACTGGCGATGGTTTGTTGAATTTGAAGGGGAGCTAGCTAGCCCAACATCTGCTCAAAACGAGAAAATCCATTATCAGGAGCGATATTGTGAGTATCTAGAGATAAAATGTGGTTTAGAATATAAAGCTTACACAGTAGATTCTTTTTCAAGAATGACGCTTCTTGACAACCATTTAGGATATATCATATTAAGCTACAAAGTCTGCAATGCATATCGTTATTTTTTTGTCATCCTTTTTTTCCGTTTAGCAAATTTCGTTTTGACATCAATCTACTGTCGTTTTCGTATCAAGATGCAAAACTTGTCCGTCGCTCTGACATCTAGGTTAACCAATATAACACGAACCTTAGGGGGGGGGGAAAGTAAGATCTGTTATCATGATAAAGGTTAACTTTCACCGGAAAAAATACGTTTGCTGTGATATTCACTTTAAATGCAAGAAAATGGGCTTTTCTTTCTAAAATAATAAGCAGTACGGATATTTAATAGCATATCGACAAAAAAAACATCCGAAATTTTGAATCACAGCCAAGATAATTTTGATTCAGCTTTTTTCTCAATTCAGCTTTGGTTTTTAACTGGTTTTACATAACCAACATTAATCAGCAGCACAGAACCATTTCAGAACATCACTGTAGGCTACAAACCATTGCCCTGCACCCTGGATATCTTTGTGTAGTTTTTTAATGTCCTCGGAACGATTTACTTCATCTTGTTGAATTAATTCAACGGTTGCCAGGCAATGGCAGAGCTGTTTTGTATATAGGGCTTCAACAGTTAGGCCTAATACATGGAATTTGGTACATAAATATACACTAGGCGCAGTTGCGAGCCCAGCCTTGCACATATAAAGATCCATACCTCGAATAGCTCTTCAAAAGCAATTATACTGGTAAAAAAGCAGCCGAGAGAGAGGGGAAGAGAGAATAGAACTACTAGCATGAAAGCTTGATTACATTCTGCCTCATTAGATAATTTCCTGCCCAGATAACAACCCCAGAAGTAACGCGCAATTCTATATATTAAAATATCTGTCGAGGAACAAGTTCAGAAAATGGCTAAGATAGCATGAAGTGAAAAGTACATCCATGCTTTTTTTTGCCGTTCTCCGTCCTTAATGAGTTCATATATCCATTGTTCCATGCTTAACAAGTAAAGCATTAATATATACTTTCAATTCATTTTGGAGTCTCATTATAGGATGTGCCTGCTAGCTGTACAATAAATGAAGAGAGAAACACTCGTACTCCAAGAGCGCTAAAAACAACGTTGGAAATCGCATAGGAAATCGCAACACGTTGGGTGAAATGGTCTCAAATCTGGCCTAAAACTTGTGATGAACAATACTACAAAAGTAATTTGAGAGCGCCAGCTAGTAACCACCAACTCATATAAGGAGAGAACTACCTTTAACCAACTACATCGATAAAGACTGACAGCTCATTTTTTCATTAAACATGGTTTGCCTTCCCTGCCTTGGACTCTTGGGCGTAAAAAAATTACAAAGGAAAAAACTTGTTTGGTTATGAGTGACATATCTATTCAATAAAATCATTTAAACAATTCAAACCTTTGGGGATTAAAGAGGTTGCGATAGATCGTCAATCTAAAATGGGGGTCGCAATGTTAGAAAGATCGAAAACCACTGTTAAAACCTATAATAGTGCCTGTAGCATGTTAATGCTGCTGTAACGTTGTGGTCCTCATTTCAAAAAAAAAAATTAGTGTGTCCAAAGTTTCAATATTTAAATACGGGTATTATTATGACATTCCTGTGTAATCTTTTATATGTGTATGGCTGGTTTGTTTACGCTGCCGACAAATACACTGTCGACCAAATCATCGTGAATTCTTTTTCTTATAAATGTTTAACTTGGAAGTGTAGAGGTTTGGTTAGATTTGTTTAGTTTAGGTAAGGTAAGATTGTGTTTAGGTATTTTATCTAATGTTTTTGTGAAGTTTTAGTAGCGGGGTCTTGATCCAGCGGTGATTTGACCGCAGGGTACTGCACACGATAATATTGTAAAGACGTAGACCCATTATTTATGAGAATACGTTTAATGAAGAAATATGCACAAGTATTTACAAGTAGCTTAATTTCTTGTTCAGTGTTTTTGAACAACGTTTTGAACACCATGTATTAAAATGGCTCTTTAAATTAATTTGCAATGAATTTGCGCCTTCAATGTATTTCAATCTATTCCATGTAGCTTCAATGTATTGAATTATGTAAAGAAACAAGCCATACGGAAATTTTATCATTAAACATTAATGTTCAAGGTCAACAAGTACCCACGTTATTTATTAAAACATAAAAAAATTTTAAATACTGGAAATTGTGTACTGTCCTGAAATAGACGAATAGTGTCCACACACTCAGGCAGATTTTACGACAATTTAACGGGCTTGAGCAATTCCAGAAAGTTATTAATTCGAGATCAAAATTTATCAAGAATATTTGATAGTTAATTCTGAATTTATCAGACTAAACCTTTTTCATTTAACTTGTTGAATAATTTTCCAGTGCAAGGCTGCTAGCCTAATAAGAGACGAAATATTGTCATATTGACAGCATTTCTGTATCATATTTTTGTGATATTAGGATTTAATATTTGTTATTTTCAGTGTATACATTTAAATTTATAGCACGATACGTTTTCCTGATAATATCTAACACTGCCTAACAGAATATGTTCATATTTATCCGAGCACCATATCCGAGTACTTTATTTTAATCATGAAGAATACAAACTATCATATCCCAAGTGTGAACATTTTATAAGGCATGATAATGTTTACTTTTAAGGGGAAACTATAAAATACAATAATTCACTGATACTTTGAAATTTACCCTAATAGAGGCCGACAGTAGATCCCATTGAATGTTATGTTACAGTACGTTTTCAGACTAATGACTTGCGGTTGGCATACTATTATGATAGTTTTACAAAAGCGATAATGTTTACTTAAATTTCTTCTTACCTGCCCTATTCTCACTATCTGCTGGTTTCACTTGAATTGGACGGTTCATCTATAGGATTAAAAAAAATTATCAGGCATGTTTCAAGTAGATTACACTCACGAAAAATAAAAAATGAGAAAAACGTGGAGGCAGTTAGATTTTTCAAACAATGCAACTGTAGGACGAAAAATGGACTCGTATAGGCATTAGAATTGATGTTGCGCAATTAATATGGACGACAACCAAAAGAAAGAAGGCAAGTTTTTCAATGTCATTGATTTACCAGAGGCTATACAGGGGCCATAAAGAAACAATCTTGTTAAGTGTTCACTCAATCTCCCAATATTAATGATCCCATTTAGTTAGCATGCAAAACAGGGGCTGGCTGTTTCCAATGACAAATCACAGCACTTGAGACAATTTACTAAACAATTTCTAAAGCTGATAAGCATCCCTATCATGGCTACAAACACTCGACTAAACAGATAATCCATATTCCATCATCGCATAAAATGCTCATTCGCTCCATTCAACATTTTCTCCAGACGATAAATTATAAAGGAGAAAAGTCAAGCAGAAATGGATGATGTGATGGGGCATGAAACGTCGGCCTACAGCAAAGTTGCTATTAAAAAACTCCAGCGCTCAATCAAACAAGCAGGCATTCAAGCTAGTGCACTGCAGTCTTAAATAAAACAGTCGCTCAACATCCATGTTCGAGGAGCGTCCACTAAATGAGTAAATAAAGTTCATCAAGTAAAACGACGCAACGCAGGGCACGACAGTCTTCAATTCTCTTCATGTGGGCTCGTTTTCTACTGACCACATGTCATTTCGGTTGATTCATTTCACAAGGCAACCAGAGTCGTGCGGGCGAAATCGTCAACTAAACAAAGTTTAAGAAAAAGTTTAACACGAAATCGCTGCTTGCTTCTGTTTGCTCACGATTTTTAATTTTTAGAAAATTTAGGATAACGTTTTACAAATGTTTTTAATTATTGATAATGGAAACGCTATATAATTAGAAATTATAGATTTCCGCCATTCTTTTTCTATAACCTACAAATGCTTATTACATGTATCTAAAATGCTTAACTTTCCACAATATTTGCAAATATTTTGACGTACTAAAATTTTCTGGCTCCTCTAATTTGGTTCACAATGGGGTTGCCCAGGTCTTTACATCTTTTTAGCAGAATAAGGATTACAAACTTTAAATCGCAATGTTAAAACTCTTTCACTGGAATGTTAGGCACAGAATATAAGCCATTTACGAAATTATAGTAAACGTACTATTTACTGTATGTTATTGAATGATTAATCTGCTATATGTACAATAATTTTCGATGTAATATCCACTAAAATGCCCCTTTCGTAACTATAATGTAACGGCATCTTCTGTTAGATATTAATTTTGTATCCATCATTTCTCGAAATTGAGGCTAATCTATCTTCTCTGCAGTACATTGCGAACCAAGAGTACGTCGTGTCCCCTACAGTGATCTCACCAAACGAGGCGTAGCAATGAGTTCCGTCAAACAGGCTCTGGAGGAGCATCAACCACTTGTAGACGGCAAACTCCGAAAGACGTAACAAGTAGATGCTATCGGGATATCGTGTGACAGAAGCGGAAATTATTCGTGATGGCGAGCATACACCGTTATTTAGCTAAACTGCCGAGGATTGTTTTGCGCAGCCCTGATATCAGCCACAGCATTTCTAGTTTCACGATCTGTTCTCCGAAAGTAGCAATTGGGCTAATGGAATTATCCGCAGTCGACGTCCTAGTAAACGCCACCATCTTGCCAATTCCTCTTGCGAAAATTCGAGGCAAGAAAACGGTTGAAACAACTCCAAAACCCTAACCTTAGCCAAATGAATACATCCACGAAATCGTTAGATCCGTTATCGTTCCGCACGAGCAATAACGGCCATGCACAGTTCAGCCTACGATCCGTACCCGTAGTCCTTCTGATTCAAGGCAATTTTAAGGCCGATTCCAAGCACATAAAACGGACGCCATAAAATGAACCTAATTTGCATAATACGGAGTGGAACGAATGACTCACCCAACTGGCAAGGAAATGAAATTCCCGCAAGGCCAAAGGCTGCTTGCGAATGGAAAATAAAAACAATGGCGTATAGTGCCCATTGTTGTGTGCCGACCACGAGCAAGGTACATGGATGTTGCTGGAATCGCCTTGAGCATAAATGCATAGGCTGCATACAGAACATTTCATAATTTTCATTTAGCCTCTACGCCCACACAAACCCCAGGCTCAGACTGGCATAATGCAGCGAAGATGTTGCAATTTTCGGCGCCTCACATAGCCTCTATCAGGGCACTTACGCAACAGTTTGCATGAACAACCGTTTTATTTCATTGGATTTTAAAGCGTGATAAGGGGAATAATGCTCCTTTATGATGATTCCGTATCGTGTTATTGTCTGCGCCTTTTCAGGTAAGACAAGATACATTTCAATTTTAAAAATAACGCACAACAAAAACCCAATAGACACCCGTAGAGTCAGCACCATCAACTGCAGTAGACTCCATTTAAATTAAATACTGATCAATCATTGATCTTTCTAAAGCCGCCATTCTTGCTTACCGAACAGGAAGACAATCCGTTATACTGGCATTCATTTTGATGCCGATAAATTATGCCTGAAACAACTGGTTTTAAGTTGTTAAACTTATGTTATGCAGTGATGGTGAAACATCATTAATGTGACGACTGAATATTAACAAATTTGTGAATAAGCTTTTATTTTATGTGAAGTAAATTTACGCCAAAAGAGGATATTTATAGAGGCACACTACAGTGAGTTAAGATTCATTTATTTTTCTGAAATGTTCAACATACCTAAAGACTGGCATACTCTACTTGGATCTTACTTCAACATATAACAACTCTTAACTGTAGTTATGCAACATTGACCGCCAAGTAACGTTAATGAAAGAAGCTAATTTTCATTGCTGCCATGAAGTATGTCTGAAGCAGTAGCACAATTTACAATCAGATGCAGCTCATACCCTGAAATGTTATTCTAATTAAGTCGTTAGGCGCCGAATACTTACGGCGCTAAACACAGTTTTACACTTTTAAAATGCAGTGACTATTGAACAATATGGTTAGCTAAGAGCCGAGCAAAGTCCCATAGGCTATCCAATTCTGAATTAAGCCTTGCATCAACAACAAAAACAGCTAGTGAAAGATTCCTTGAAAGATTTTGAATGGCAACTTGCATCAGTGCATTTTCAAGTTAATGCCTTCAACATATTTCCCAGGGTGAAGCTAAATCAACTGTTTCTTCGTCCAAAGTAGACGAATAACCACGGCGAAAAGCGCACGAGCAAAGAATAGCAAGTTATATTAAAGCGCATTTACCCGAGCCGCCTATATGTGAATATGATTCTTTTGTAAAAGCCTTAAGCCATCTAGGTTATATGTGTGAGTTAACTGTTTAGGTTTATGGCAGAGGCTAGTTGGAACTCCCCACTACTCCTATTTCCGTGGTTCTTTACAATTCTATTGCATAACACTTCCATTGAGGTAGCATCGAAATGAATTGCGCTCTATGAATATTTAAACCCTAATGCAGTTTCGTTGTTGGTAACAAACCAAGCGTATGACCACACACGTTCACTCAAGGAAAAATTCGGCTCAGCACAAAAAAGATAAAGCTTTTTTTAAAATACACTAAAATCTACAGTGTACATGTAGAAGAAAATGATGCAGGGAAGAACCACAACGTACAACCAAAATGACAACTAAGAGAAAGTTTGCATGCTAAGGACAAGAGTTAACTAGTAGTAGACTATTTAATCACAAAAGAAAGCTTAAAAGAGAAAATAATAAATTTGCAAGGTGGATTTCAACCAGAGGGAAATAATCAGAGATTTAATATAATGAATAATTATGCAATTCAAAATAATATGTACTAAATGTTTAACCGCAACATTTCATTATACATGCGCATAAGATAGCACCATTTAGCCTACGCCGCAATTGAAGCCAGTTTCTTGTTTGTAAGTAACAGCAAGTACAAGCATTCTATGATATTAATATCTTAAGATAGAGATACTGTAAATGGGTGAAGTTACAACGCTAACGGTTTCAGCAATATACAATTCATGTAAAGCTAAACCTGAAGAAACTTAGACATTTGGAGGCACATCATATACTAAAGTCAAACGATGTTTGATGTTCAAAGTATAATACTGCAATCTTGGTTGATACTATCTAACACAAGTACCTAATTATAGTCGGGAATGAATGAAAATAAAAGTTTTATGACTTTGCTGAGAACTGATCCATGACTCAAATAGGAAGACTTACTTGCCTCGCACAGCCTTGCCCCCAACGAAGACAACTTTTATAAGCAGGCACATAAATTAATTCACTCTCATAAAATGCAAACCGATATGCCAGTTAACGCAAACTCAGCAAATTTCAGGTTTCTTAATTAAATATCGGCTCGATCAAATACCGCCATGAAACCATTTTATACCTCGCTTAAAACTGGTAATTATGGTTTAAGTGTAAGTGCCAACAATACAGAAAGCGCCGTAGTGCTGTACTGGGGAAACAACATATCCCAAAACTAGAAGCAAGATCAATTTCATTCTCACAACCTATTAAACTTGCTAAATACACAAATCGATAGCAACGAAATTATTGTATAGAAAAACCGCTTGCCGTACGATTGCTGAACACAGCTAATCAAATAATTCCAAATTAACAAGTCATGAAAACAATTTAAACATTCTAGCTTCAAGTCTGATTCCCACAAAATTTTTCATTTGCAGCTTAACTTCGTGTAACTTCTAAGTGGATTGGTCCACACGCATGCGTATATGCAGGTAAGATTTTGCGTACAATTTACTATTCTGGCTTACATTAAGTTGATTAAGAACAGTTTTTAATTGAGCAGAAGGCAACACCCATTGAGCAGAAACCACATAAAGAAGCACCCAGCGTCAAGCTACTAGTGCAGGGATAAATTGGCTATGTCCCAATGGTTTTTGTACCACTGACTGCATGACAGTGACCCTGACACCGCAACAAAAACAGAACAACACATCACATCAGATGCAAGGAACAGAGTCTTGAGTTGCATCGTGTGGTCCAATTTGTTTTTTTCCTCGCCACTGTTTCCAACTCGATGCCTATAAAAACGTGTCTGACAATATGGCTTGGCTGCCATAACGTGTTTGCTACCAGTGCCACCCAGAGACGTTCGTGGGCAGGTAAGGGCAGACATGCAACAGATTGCTTTCTATTACAAAGCAGTAATTTAAAGTTGCCATTAAGAAGCAGCAGCCCTATTTCAGAGCAAACTGGATTGGGACGCGCGCATCCTCTCGCCAGAAATGGAGATTTATCACGATGGCAGGTTAACAATTAAGAGGAGGAATCGGCTAACATTCATGTCCAAAGGCAGAGATAAATGACAATGGATATTGATATACGTCTGACGTTTCAATTACTGCGCTCGGCGAAACGTTACCACCGGTTGCTGGTGCGCGCCTCGTGGGCATCCGCTCGTTGGCGTTTTCATAAAAAGATAAAGAAATGTTTGAATTAAACGTTCCTACGCCGCTGCGCGTCGGCGTGTAATTATTTTTGTTCTGACGAGTAATCTGCATCCAAATTACCTCAGCTCTCAAAATGAATTTCCAATTCCCGTTTCCAGCAGAGGAGGAAAAAAGAGGCGAAAAGCGAATCTCAATATCGGTCGCAACAAATACAAATGCGGATGATTAATCACGTGAACTTTACAGGATCCCGCAAGGGCCTTACCGGAAATTAATACCGCAGATGACTGACCCGAAACGTTTGCGCGACTACGTCTAAAAAATTGGAAATTAAATGCGGTGTATCGCCGAAAACACGCTAGTCTAGGCAATTGGGTGGAAAAAAATGTTTTGCGTGGTGAGCTGGAGGTCGCCTGCCTCCAAGCGCCACGAAAAAGCCGCAGTGATCTAATTAACCAGAGAAAATTAATTAATCGTGCAGTTTTGGTTGCACCAAATATTCTCGGAAAGTATCGCGAGATTTTCGGGAGTAGCCGCCAGAACGCGTTTCGAGAAAACGCGACTAAAAGGGCTGGGAATTCGATATATCAAATCGATTAAAATGAAGATCAACATCGTGCAGGCCGAGGAAATAATTTTACCGGCTTTAATTAAAACACGATATTGCCTCCAGCACGATATATTGTCTGTGAAGCACGCTCCGGTTCTTAAGTTTATCTTAGCAGTTTACGTTTCATCTTTGCACGCGAATCACATCGATAAAATATCCCGCTATACATTTTATATGCGTATGATTCCAATGAATACCTTGGAAAATGGCGGACCGCAAAATGTAACATGCCCTAGGTTCAACTATTCTAGTGCGACGTGTTTTCTCGTCAGAAACATGCATGCTTCATTAATAATGCATCGATAAATACGAAAATGTATTCAAGTAAAGCACACATGCAGCGTACGTGTACATGTTTATTAAAATAAAGGGCTATCGAAAAAAATCCTGAATAGATTTAAATTTTAGCAATTTTATGTTTATTAACAGCCTGGCGACACTCCAGCGTAAGGTGTGATTGAAGTTATTTTGTTCCACCAGTCTAATAAAATTTCAAAGATAAATTTAATTATATTCACTCAGAAAACCAAAATATCATTCATGAACACATGCGCGATTATTGTAGGATAGGAAATACCAAACTCAATTTATTTAAACGCGAAATCGTCATAGTTCACTTCAATTTTTAATTTCATAGCATAGAAATGATGCGTTACACATGAATACGAAATAACTACGATATATATTATTTTATATGGATAATCCTTCTTTTCATGTATTTACGTAGAGAAAGGCATTTCAAAGAACTGTATGAAAATGAAGTGTGTACATGTATCATTTCACAGCTTCAAAAGCAATTATAATATTAACTAAGTGCCCCAGACATCCCTTTGGTCATTTAAACAGTCAGTGTAGACATTTTATGGAATTCTGCTAAAGGAATAGATTTTTAAATTATTCTCCTGTGACATGATCATGCCATAAAGTGAATTCTTTGTTAATTTAGCAACTATATAAATTAACGGGCGTGCAATATGGCCAAATGGCCCACCTCATGACCGAATAATTTTAATTATTCCAGCCTTTCATTAAAGCCTACATAAATGTAGAATAAGTGACACCAGTGACCACCAACTACATGCAGATCAGCACAGAAAATGAAAGCTCGTTTAAGTTTACACTAATTTTAGTGGCAAAGTAGTAATCGCGATAATTTAACATTTTTGTTGTATAGGCATATTTTATGGAAAAATCGAAACTAAAATTGAGGGACTGAATATATTTATCTTTGGATCTTCACTGGCACGCAAGTTCAACTCTCAATATCAGATAAATATCGTTTTTGAAAACAGTCACTAAAATAAGATGACGGGAGAAATAGGCTTTCGTAATAAAATCCAATTACAATAATTGCTGAATGCATATTTTGCTGTCACAGCGCTCACGTACCTTTCATATATTTGTAATGACGGTAGGCATCTATAAATCGATCCAAGCCCATTCAGCCACATGTGCATTATGAAAAAAACTCACTATATCTGCGAGTTACCTCGCATGTGTGGACAGAACGACAGGTCATTGTATGTGACATGCAGTACATGCACGGTTAGAAAAAAATGGCAAATGTTAAATGGGAAAAACGACTTCAGTATTCATTACACAAGTCGTATTCCAAAATACCAACATCAGCCCTGCGCTGTAATTTTACTCAGGAAACACAGCACTATTGATTTCATTCGGCTTATTAATATTTAATATCACATGCATCAGCTTGTCCATTTCTTTGAGATAGAAGAAATATGTCGATATTATATATAGCAGCAAAATGATGTCTATTCTATTTCTGACGTGTGCCTCAAACAGCATATTGGTCGCACAATAAATACACTTTAATGGAAATAAACAATTAAAAACTGCTAAATTGAAGTAGATCCATAAGGCGTGAGCTTCTACAGAGATTAACATAAAAAGGAGACGTTCGATTAAATAATAGTAGATAAATGCAGCCCTTGTGTTGGGTGAGAACCAAAGGAACAAATCCAGATGTTATGTTTTTAACTTATGAATAATGCATTTCCACCATCTCCGACGCATTCTGCGCGCATCCGCAAACGGCGAAGTGTAAGCGCCAACAAAGCACGTTTAAAACAATGTTCATTTATAATACGGATATTAAATGGGGAGCGACATTTTTTATTGGAATAATTTGGCGATGATAAACATAATTGGCTCGCTAAAAGTGTTCTACAAAATGCCGCCGCTAGCAGAGCCTAGCCCTGTCAGCTAGAATTCCGCAAAGATTGATCTAAGTTCTGAAAAGCAGAAGGCATAGGGAACCTACGGCTTAGTGAAATGTGGTTCGAATCGTTTCAGGAACATCTGGTCGTACTCAAAATAAAGACATAAGATCGATCACGGTACACTTCCATGAACAGGATTTCATAAGTTAAAGTGAATACATAAAAGTAAAGCCAGTGATGCGAGATGGGAATCCAAGCTCAATTTCCTCGTGGGCATCAAAAGAAAATTCTGCGATATTTTGGCCATGCACGCGTGACGGGAGACGGCCAGTGAAGCGTCATCCACTGTTGGTCAATGTCCTTTGTAAAATAAAATCGAAAAAAAATGCGTTAAAAAGAAACAACATGCATACCCATGATGTTTCATGGGCTTGGGCAAATAAGCAATTGGCTTACTTCGGCCAGGATCGCATTACATTTTCTTACATGTAATAAAGCCCTAGCATAATGTAAAATTCCAACGTGCGAGCAAACACTGCGAGCTTCGGAGTAATGGGTGGTTGCTTGCCACTATTCAGCATTATGTTCACGATTAACAGTTTCAATTGAAGCGCCAAAAGGTTGAATTAAATGCTGACCACCAGCATTTAAGAGATAATCTAGAAATTGATATTGATTCGTCACTCAATTTACTGAAACTTTCCTTGGTTCCCCTTTACACAATGCATCCTCGTTTCATATTTGCCCATTAAGGTTCAAAACGCTGTTGCAACTTGCACAAGAAAATTGCGTCACGCAATTAAAATTACTTGGCGGAAAAAAAATCGCATTTCATTCAAAATAAGCATAGGTTTTACGACCCTCTTAACAAAGATGCCAAGGTTTCTCATAGGCCTCTGAAGCTTCGCGTATGTGCGAAGGCGTTCCCCGAGCATGGAACGCACAGGCGAAAAATACTTTAAGCTAAAAATCACGATGATTAACCTTGGAATCGCGGCTTGATTTGTACGAAATTACAGCGCTAGGTGTGCCATCAAGACATTGTTTATGGAAAATTTAGTCTGCATGAATATAAGCAGCCAGCGATAAATTATGTTAATGAAAACGAATAGGTGGAAAGAACCATTTATAGATCACCATAAAGCTTGATTTTTGTCTCCGATTACGAAACATACAGACATTAATGACCTTAAATTAAGAAAATCGCTGACCAGGGTTCCGTATAGATTAGGGATGTCTTAACAAATTAAATATGCATATCTGAATTTTTAACATTGCCTTAGATTCATCATTTAGCAAAGGTTTTTAGGAAAAGGAACTGTGGTAGTAAATCTCAGACACTAAAACATTTAAGATAATTTTATTAAATTATAGTGTTGTATCAAAAAATGCAGAAAGAAAAGTGATATTCTTGTATCCCTTCTGTACCATTTTCAATCTAGGAATGAAGTTATTATTATTACTATTAAAGATAGAAAACTACATGTATGTTCGCCATGCCAAAATAAATGTTTATAGTAATTTAAAAGGAAGATGAAAGTTGCGATAGAAGCTGTTTTCAATCACCCATCGATCGTCAATTAACCAATTAAAAGTAAAGCACGAGAATAGCTCAGTAAATAGTTATAATATTCAACGAGTTCAATTATAATAATGACTGCAATTATGATATTTCGTATCATTCATCTCGATGAGATGTTTTCCATCGAAAGAGAACGCTGCCAATAAATGTCAACTATTATAGGCAGACACGAAAAATATCTTGTTTATAGCACTGCCCCAATTAGTGTGTCATACTTACCTTACACTGACATTACATTGACATGGCACCAATAGGGAAAAAATGGATACACTCATCAGAGTTGCTGTTATATACCTCAACTTAAAAATAAATAATTCAAATTAAATAAAAATTCTCACTACAACATGTGTGTAACCCTAAATATAGGTGCATTTAGTTCTGTATATGCCATGCAGATTTAAAAACTTTAAACTAAATTCCCGTGAGATTCATAAGGATTTTATGTCGAATGACCATACCACACCCAGATTCTAAAACAAGTGCCAAATTTAGATAAAAATATGCAAATCAGAGCGTGAAATAAAACAAGGCATAGAGACCAGAACTGCATTTTCGGAAATAAACTATTGCACCAAAAGTAAACAACTCATCGACGTTCGTAAGAAACTTCAATCATATTCTGCTAACTTTAAAAAGCATAATTTCAAACGGAAATTTGTAAAAGTATGGATTTGCTTGAAATGTGCTAAAATGCAAAATAATTTCATTTATTAGGATCTCTAATGACGAAAATATGTCCACAATATTGGTTTTAATTACATGTATGCTTACACTTATTTTAGTTGTTTTCATTTCTGCAACGGGCAAATCGCAACTGTTACTATTCCCTTTTTTAGTTCAGATTTTGTAAATTTTGTCCATTGGGAAAATAAATATACTGGCCTTTGAATTTAACGTAACATTTTTTGTTTTTTCTAGATTGGTTTTTAACGTTCTGGAAACCAAAAAATTAACGGAGTAACAATACCATTTCTTTTGTTCATTTTACAGTGATTGTTATAATGAGATAAAATACAAAATCCACAAGTAGTTTACGTTACGACTGCGAAGTCGACACATGCCTTTAATGTGAGCCATCACAGTAATTTCTCAAAAAACCTCCTGAATCAAGCAATTTTCAAGGACAGAACTGGCCCTCACGAACCAGCAGTTCTCAGTATCGAACAAGAGTAACCATTTGCCAACAATAAGACTAAAGATTCATAAACCAGTTATAAAATCGATGGATCAACATCGAAACGTTCTTATTTCTCAAATGAACTTCCGTTGTCTTAAAAAAATAAATAAATGAAAGGACCAAAAATTCAATTTACTGCAGGCACCAATTGGGAAAAAAACCTGCGAGGTTTATCTACGCCTACGTCGATTCCTTCATCATTGATTAAAAATCTAGACGCAACCATGAGTGCCATTTGCAGTGCAAGAACCTTAAAATAAAGTGTCGTAAAAAGCGAAACTGTTACACGTAATAAAGGAATGCCCCTAAGGGATCAATTTTCTCTCGTGATCAAGACGGAAGGAAGTTGAATTGCAAAACAAAGGAAAGCTGCCCTACCTTGCGTTTCATCGTATAACATTGAAGGGCTTTGAGCAGAGAAGCTCTCGCAGATTCAAAGGAGTTCGACGCTGCTTCTTAGTTCATGTATCTTCGCTATTCCCTCGCGGGCTCACAATGGACCATAAAAGGACAATGAGCTCCGAGTCTATGTGATAATTATAGGCACTAATTATAGGATGCGCTAAAGGGAGTTCGATAATGTGGGTTCCGATAGGGGTCAACTGGTTTTAATAAATGAGCTCCAAATATTGCGCAGCCGGCCTTTCTGACAATCTTCGTTGCACTTGTTATGTGATGAGAATAGGGTCGTGAATATCATCAATGTATCGCCAATGGTTTCGCCATTGGGTTAAGGAAAACCAGCGTCTTATTGAGAATTTCATTGCGTGAATTTCGTTATGAAATGTAGTTCACTTCATAGCGAAATTCGTTCATTACCTTATGCAAGACAAAATTATGCACGAGTCCGTGTTACCAAATGTTCGACTTTGACGTAAGATGCATCAGTCTGTCTTAATGAATATCTTCATTCCAAGAGTTGATTAAAAATTTATGCAGCCGTATATACTCGTATCAGTGTTTCGTTTTATAATTTAAATTCAAAGCCCGAGTGGTTGCTAACGGTTTTTAGCAAATGTTGATTACAGTGAGCTACACTTCGGACTCAAGCATGAAGGAGAAATTTGGTTGGCAGGCTTAACCGCTGTCTGTACGTTAGAAAGACAAACAGTTTTCTCTTAAACCAAAGTGTGGTTAAGAGGCAGTAGTCTTCTAAAAGTGTTCTCTTTGTCGATAAACAATCACTTTAACGCTATATACCAGAAACCTTTACTAATATCATGGTGCGAACCGAATCTGGGTTCAAGCAAAAGGTGATGGTAACCAATCGCAGGTCGATTCTCTGTGTAGTTTCTCCTTATATATAATTCATGCATAGCATCTTTTCTGTGACAGCGAAAGACAATAGATGATGCGAACATGTGCATAATAAAATTAAGGCACTTAAGGTTTAAAAAAGAATAAAAATAAGTGGATCGTAAATTCCCCGTTAAACGAGAGACGTCAAATATATAGTTAACACGATCTCTAGGCATCCAAAAAAGTGGATTTCAATTTCGCTGAACATGTCTCAGTTTGCAGCGAGGAAGAAATACCTGCCCCAAAGGGCCAAATATAAAGCCTGAGATGATACCCTAATGAAGATACTAGCAAATTTGATAAACGCCTGATAATTACACCACTCAGCGAAAATGAATTAGGGCCTCTATACTGAAAAAGAAACACTAGACAAAAGTTTTTAAAACAACAGTCTTAATTTCTTTCCGCCAATGAAAGATCTCGTTAGATTCAACATCGATAACAAGGCCGAGAAAACATTCAAAATAACGAATGCATACAGAATGTTTCGACATGCATCAGAAACCGATTGTTCAGTAGTCATACTTAACGAAGTGCACACTAAAGCAAAAAAATATTGGTTGCATAGAGGAGGTTTTCCGATATTAAAATAAAATGGAACTAATGGAAAATATCGAGGTTTTTCCCCTTCCCTTCCCCCCGGGCAATGGTTTTGACTGGAAAGAAACTTTACGTAAACGCCGCGTGATTACGTTTTGCTAAACAATGTTTTTACTGTACAAAAATATCAATAGTCTAATAACAGGCAGTCGATTCATAATGGGCGTTTTGTTCCACCCCCCCCCCCAAAA
>JAQIXS010002398.1:0-23107 GCA_034700785.1 Rossiulus vilnensis
GCTTTTGTCCATTAATCGCCATTTCGTGGTACATAAATACTGTATCAATACGTGTGATTAGTGCATATTGCACAAGTATGGTAAACACTTCGACATTATAGGCTAGTCGACAATGGAATCGGGAAGTGGTTCAGTGCGCCGCTCCACTCTTAATGTGATTATCTGATAACAAACTCTGTTTGTTCAACCATAATTTCGGTCCGTGAAATCCTTATTGCATTAGCAAAGCTTTTCAATCGTCTAATTCCACGACATAGTTAATAGCCATCTTTCAGCTTTTCCATGCGAGGAATATGCGCAGGATACGCCGCTTCTAATGGGGTTTTATTTAATTAATCTATTGCCGTTTTGCAAAAGAAAGTAATAATTTAGGGACTGTTTTAATTGAATGCACCCAGTGCATTTGAGCGTGGAAAATTTATTTTTGAACCATAACGAGATTCGTATAATATCCGATTTCAGGCATCTTTACGAGTAGCAATCTTGTCGTCGCCATTGCGCTCTTGCATAAATTACCGGAAATTCTGAATCGCTGGTAAGCCCCGGAGTATAATCACCGCCAGCCAGAATCCCAAAATTATCCGAATTACTGTGACTGAAATCGGTATAGTGAGTCCAAAAGTTTTTCGTTAGCAAACGTTTGCAGTCAGACCATGGAAAATATTAGTAAAGTTTGTATTTTTGTTTATTAAATAGCATGTTTTATTAATACGATTTGGCGCCAGTTGCTTCATTTTCTACCCAATTACTGTTGAATTAAATACTTGCTAATGAAATACAAACTAAATAATTACTAGCTTGTGATAGTATTCGTGTTTTAGCACTTTAATGCCAACTGCATTTATGAACTGCATGATTTTAATGCAGCAATCGTTGGTAATGGTCGCAGACACTGTTTTCATCCAAAACGTTGGTGTCTCATGCATGATGATCCAGTAAATTGTTTGCTGTCTCCTCTTTTAATGCGATATTAATTCGAGGTGGCGACGAATGGGTGATCAATTTAATTTCGTCGGGTGAATAGCATTAAGGATACTTTCAATTCAAACCACGGTTTAATTGCTGTGATATGTCAGGAAGTATACACCAAAGGTAATGCGACAATGCCACCATAATCTAACTGAACAATATTTTAAAACAGTAAATACAAAGCAATTTTATCCGTCAGAGATTAGATATAACAATTGTTCTAAGCATCTTATATTTCAAGATTCTGTACCATCATGGTGAATTTCAACTTGCGCTTTGTGTTATGTCGAGGTCAAAACACATTAGTAAAACCCACCGCGTTTTTACAGGATATACGTTTATTCATTGGTATGTCGGTCTCAAAACATTGTCGAGAGGAGCTGTGAGTCATTATATAATGATCAGAGTGAAAAGCATGATATTGTGATAGATGAGCCACATTCGCTGACTGGCAGATAGAAAGACATGAGATTCGCTATTTAATTGGCAACCACAAAACACAAGGCAAAAAAGTTGATCACATTTGGTGACTGTAAAAAAGGGGAAATTTTATCATTAATTGTGGTTCGTTTTAAATGCCAGATGGATTTCTAGGAATTTGTATTTACATATTTATTATTTTTTAAATATGATTAAAGCTGTTTTCTTGACATCTTTTTAATTTTTTTTTTTAAACGTATTTTATCCTTGAATATCGGCAATCAATGCTACCACAAGTGCTACACACCGACGTCTAACATCAAATCTAAATTTAGATCCATGTATTTTCTTTCACTACAATTATTTAAGAGCCACTATCTTGAGAGTCAAAGATCAGAAACTGTATAAATTTCAAAATCATTCCCTTAGTTATCTAGATTTTGCAAAAGTCTACTTATCTTTGATGAAAACTCGTATTTGCCAATTGCTGTTATAATTTAGCGCCAATAAATTAAACAGAGTTTGTAATATCATATTGGTCATAATGTTAAGCTAAATTTGCCCACATCGTTGATTTTTGTGCCCATTCCTTGTGTCATAAATCAGAGTGCTGGATTAGCAGGTTTATTAGTTGATTCATCACCCAGAAACAAACGGTTATTTCTAAGAAAAACGATGCATTCTTTCTGAGATAATTGCTAAAGAAAAAAATCACTACAATAAGGTTAATTGCTAAAAAAATCATAGACTGACTGCAGCCACATTTTATCTAACTATGTATAGTATAGTTCACTTTACTTATACCTGTTTTCTAGGTAAACAAGTGATGCGTATATTTCGAACATTTACTAATATATATGATCCCCTTGTATGGGAGAAAACCAATTTGAACATTCCGTGTATTATTTGCCACTAATGCATTGCTTCAAGCGAAACTAAGTCTATGCTATCATAAAATGTAAAAAATGAGAAGAAAGATTCCCTCGATATCCAAATTTAATAATTATAATCACGGTAACCCATATGAAGATTCACGACCTCCTACGAGCACCCTAAATTTCGCTCAGTGAATGAGATTTAAAAAGGATATTCATGCATGTATAGACGCAATCAAGGGAGTACTTTTAATATTAAAATTGTTCCGCACTCTACCCTATTTCTATTTGCAAAATTGCTCATAAATTTGTTGCAAATGTAAAAATGTACTTCCCAGCAAATGTACAATGCACGCAGCCAAATTATAATGATGAAACGAATTTTCTTTCCAACTCCAACCCAGACTTGAAGTCGCATAATAATCGTCATTAAATTATCTGAAGCAAATTCATGACAATTCAACTCCAGACAATTTTTTCTCCAGGAGTTTAAGAAGCCCTAGTTTGAATTTCTTTTGAAAAACGTAATAAGCTGTTTTTCGTAACGCTACCACATCAATAATTCTTGAGTTCTTTATATTCCACATATATGCGAAGACTTTTTTAAAAAATTTATTGTGCGAGTTAATGTTGGTATTCATGCAGCGAGAAGACGAAATGAAAGATGAACGTTGCTTTATAATGTATATATGAGCGCCTGCATGTATGAATAGTCATAATTAATTTCCTATATTTTGGTCCATTCGCATATGCAAAATACTATATTTTTTTGAAGTACAAAAGCACAAAAGCTCCAGTTTTTAGCATTATAGAGTATAAAAGAGCAATCTTACACTTATAAAAAAAACGTCAGGGTTTCTGGCTTTTCTATAGAATATAAATTGGGGGATTTTCATTCCCTCGCTAAATCGTCCTTTCAAATGTATTGCGGATGCAATTTATTTTTAAAGCGATTTCAATTCACATTTTAATTTTTTAATCCCGTTCTGCAGTTGACAGAGATTCAGATGTTTTCAAAGCATTTGAAGCGGTTGAAACATTTTCTCGTGGTAAAAATATGAGCCATATATGGACATCTATGACATATTCTATATATGCCATAAATGTATATAGAATAAGACCAGAAATTGGTCGCAAATAAGCCTATGTTCACACATGTATATCTCGATTCATAACCATAAATGCCCATCTACTGTATATAATTCCATCTGTTTTTACATTCTTACACATAAACATTTGTGGTCATACGTATTCTGCATCTATTCACTGTATGCCCATAGCTGAAAAATAAAATAATGTGTATTATAGTTGAAATTGTATTTATGTTGTCTTTAGCAGAAAATCAAATATTATTCATGTAGCCTATGGCCAAGTATGCAACCATAAATGCCTTTATTTAATTAAGTCATATAACAAAAATTTCAGTTGGTGGCCATGTATAGCGATGTCAATATACGGCTATGTATTGGCTTATACAAGCCCACATATGGTGATATTAAATTTTTTCACCTGCTCACCTACATTATAACGTGCACCGATGTATTCATCGTGTTTATCATGTACTCAGTAGTGGTTACCTTCTAATTGCGCATTGAGAATATTTTCAATTTTACTTGTTTTATTCGGCAAGATTAAACTTTTCATATGTATGAATTATTGAATTGACACTACATGTATAATCCCGTTGAATAGAATTTCAGTACATGTATAGAATGGCAACTTAGGTAGCCGAAGGTTAATGTTAGCATAGCCAAAAATGAACTCAAAGTAAGTCCATTGAAAATACGTGTTTTGATAACAAAATTGGGCAAAAGCTTTTGTTGTATGTATTATATAGTTTCAGTCCATTAATTTTGGTTTTGTTTTTGCCCAGTTCAAGGGCCTCCATTTCGGTAAGCTTACTCTAATATCGATTCATGCCATGCAGTTTACTGCAAAGGATCTTTCTGAACTTGGCCATTTTCGTAATTATCAATTAACCTCGACTTTAATTAAACCTCGAGTGAGTTTCTAAGATAGCGACATCATCTTTCGCCGTGTACTCAAAAGGCAGATGAGCATTTAATTTTTGGGCTCACTCGAAGCAACTGTCTGCAAATGGCAGAAAAGTCAACTATTTAACTGGGTCGCTAATAAATGACCAACATTAGGTGCAAGAGTAAGACGTTAATGTCTCCAGCTATCTCCATGCATCATTGATCTCGCTGAGCTCAATTCAACATTTATGAGATCAAGTAAATGGGCGCGCACACACGAACCTCAAGACAGTCGAAATCCCCGAACAAATGTCATCTGAAAGTAAGGACGTTTTTTATGCCACTCTCAACTAGGCTGCATTTATCTGGACATCCTCTGAAAATGAATCTTATGTAGGGGCGAACCTGATGTGGGGCACTTAATCTGGATGTGCACGGAGCATGGACAACATCTCCAATTGCTCTCAGAGTGATCTAATTTATGATCAAATTGAGTAGGGGAGACAACAACGTGGACAAAGAGGGTTGGGGGTGTGATAAATAGATAACCACGGTGCGGGATAGGCCTGTAAGCACTGGCTGGAATTAAAGCAATGGCGATGACCAGTGCTGATACGCCGCTGATGGTGTGTAGCCCAGTTCTTTTAATTTATATAAATGATATGTCCCAGGAAAGTGCCTAACTTGTAGATCGATGTTAGCAGCCTTCAGATGAAAATTATAGATAGGCTGGAAGACGCTGGCGAATAAACGAGACAAAAATAACTCTTCGGGCTACTTATGTACGTGCGTGCCAATGCCAGATATTGTTCAAGACAGCCACTGTCAAGGGGATAGAAACAGGATTCTCTTGAAACATCAAGATTACTCGTCGAAATTAAATTTTATTAATAGCTGTTCATTCGGTGTCTTATTTTCATCTCATTCTTGATTACCCATGTTTGTGAACTCCCAATCCAGCAAAGTGTGGTGCAGGTAAGGAGCATGGTCGTGGACGTTTCTTAAGTGGTGTTTTACCAGTTTTAAAACATGGCCAACGTACTTGGCTGTAGCACTTCGCCAACGTAACCCAGCTTAAAATTATGCCGGTATATTAATTAACACATGTACATGTGTCAACCATGCAACGTTTTTACATGTGTTTAAGTAACTAAGCATAGCACAAGAAAAGCTCAAAATTAATAAAACCATCCAGTAAGTTAACTTTAGTGTTTTTCTTTTGAAACATGTTATAAAAGCACGTTTTTTTGGTAATAAAAGTTGACCGCTAAGTTTGTATTTACCAAAAACCTAAAATGGAAGTATTTACAAAACCTCCTTTCAAATGTTATTGGCTACATGTATATGCAGTTAAAACAAGTGTTTCCTAACGATACCAGTATTACCATTATTTTGTTTAAATGTTTTGGTGCACTGTATTTTTGTTTCATAAAACTTTTGTTTAAATATTGTTTGTAGTGCTACGCTAACTGTTTATAACTAAATTTGTGATTTCTTTGTATGTACTAGAATTATACAACTGTAATCCCGATATAAAAGCTTCACGCCCAAATTATCGTTACAAATATTTGTGCAACGAAAATACATTTGCAAATGGATGGCAAAACGCTGGTTGCTATTAACTAACACCTACTGCACGTTAGCGTTTCATGAAATAATGTGAAGCTGATTCATTTATGATTGCTTCGCTAACAGCACTACTATGTGAATTAACACGATCACTCGTTACGTTCGCAATAATATGTCAACGCTTAATTGAATTTTAAAACATAAATAATTGATGCTGAGTTCTGACGGCTCGCAGTGGCCGCATTTTAATTCACGGGAGATGCCAATTAATTACCTTATCATGGCTCGAAATAAATAATGACCGTTGTTGGCGATTGCAATTAATCATGGAAATCTGTGTTAGCTTCTATGCCGAGTGGATGGTATATACACGATTGTACTGTTTCGGGAAACAACATCATGGCTGGCTAAACAAAACAACAAATTAACAAAGGCTAATTCTGGCAAATTTATAATCCAATTTGATGAGCTATTTGTTTCTGCCCAATAGCCATTCCGTCTGTAATTAAGGCTCGCAAATAGCAGAGTGCACCTCGAAGGATGTCTTTCGACCAATTAGAAGCGTTTATAAAGCGTTGCGGCGTTCTGCTTAATTGAATGTGGCGCTGCGAATCAAACGTATTAATCAATGTGCCACGGGGAGATGCAACCGACCTATTTGAAAACGTTTAATTAACAACGTCTCGGGATAAAGCCCTGGCAGAAGGCCAAAACAAACACCTCAACTTTGTCTTGTTTTCAGAAGAAAACTATGAAGCTGAGCGTAGGTTGGGTCCTCGTGTTATGCTTAGGGGCTGTATACACTGAACGTAGAGGACGTCCATCATAAAGTTTACTTTTTGACTTCCCTCTGTCACTCACTCTCTCCCTTTTATCCGTTATCGTCCGATTTGGACATCCCCACCCCTCAAAAGGAAGTCGAAATCCATGTAGAACGAATGATTCACATGACGTGTATTAATTTATTTGGACATAAAACCAAGGAGCAAAAGTTTGTCATACTGTGCTTAACATATGTCGTGATTTATCCATTCTAAATGACGTCAAATTGCATCCTCAAATAGTTGCATTTCAGCATAACATGACGTCAACATTCAATATCAATGACATCTATTTATAATCATTCGAAATTTGACATGTATAATGAACAGATCATTAACACCATACAAAAATAGTAATTTTGGGACGTTGTTACCAACAATCCATTATATTAGGTAAAAATGACTGAGAAATGACTTTCTTTCGGCGCATACATAAATTACATCATAAAATAGGAGAGTGGGGATTTGATGTATGACTACATGTGGTTAAAGGGGAAAAGTATGGTTATGATTTTGGTTGTATTTTCCTGGTGAAATTAAGATCCACACAGCAGGTGTAGGAAATTCAGGACTGCACTCATTTGTTGCATTTTTATAATTATATTTATAGAACGAGCAGTTATGAGCAATTTATGAAATTTACGTTGATGAAGGTATGATGTAGGAATGTGGGAAGACAGGTGTCATTACGGCGTAAATGAAGGTTACGATTGGATACCAGTTCCAACTGGATCGTCATAAGTTGGTCTTTGCTGGGGGTTCCCAAACTTGAGTTAACACATCTGTAGGTCTGATAATAAAAATTAAATGATAATTTCTTGTCGATAGTGGTGTTGTTGGTGAGGCAGTGTATTTTTCAAAGGTAGGTCTATTGAGAGTTCTATTGCGGACCTTACACGATCATTTGTCAGAATATTACATTCTGCAAATGACATTTCTAATGATCGTGTAAGATAGACGGAAATGTTTTTGCCAGTAATGATGAGAATTTAAAATGATCGTGTACGGCTGTCAAGTAATAAAGAAGTAGTAATTGTTGGTAATGTCATGACTAATGATATAATTAGTAATGGTCGTGTAAGGTTCGCTGTTAGGTGCATCATGGAAGCAAGTTATGCATGGAAATCATAGTTGGAATAATCCGAATAAATTTATTCATTGTAATATCGCGCAGGCCAAAAAACACCATAATTTTCTAAAATGTCGAATATTTTCTTTGCAACAAAATTGCATTGCTTTGTCATGCATTTATAATAGTAGCTCGGAAATGCACGGAGTTGCATTGAATCACCTGGGACATTTCTATGTACACGTGGATACCGTATGTCACATGCACTCTACGTGTGAAGTTCCACCAATTAAGGGTTGTTGCCAGAATTGCTGACTATGCACCGACTGAACATTGAAATGTTTTCAAAATCTCTTCTCCGCAGAATACGTCCATGTAGTCGTATATTGCCTAAAACTATTTGGAAATATTCTGGTTGCACAATTTGAAACATGCTTTTACATTTGAGCGTGCTTTTAGGTTACATTGTTGTAGAAAATTACTCGTGTTGATCGCCATGAAGCGAATAAATTGGCTACTGAAAATAGTCGCCCTAACGGCGAAATCATTTTAGTCAATGCTTTTCAAACTCAATATCACGACTGCCTTCAAAGAAATCCACAAACGTTCACAAAACCATTACATAAGCTCGCAGCCTAATTTGGTTTCACTGAAGCGGGCATTCCAGCGTTCATAATACGTTTCAGAATACTCGTATTTACGATTAGGATATTTGTCTTTGAGTGGTTGCGGTTTTCTAGCTCACTTCCACTTCCACCACCGGCAAATGTGCAGTAATAAATGCTCTAACCATTACAAGCAGACCATCGTGTGCACACACTCCACGCAGGTATAAAGAAGGCGAATTCCTCCACCACCAACGGACAGATTTTTTCGAATATCACAACTAACGATTTTGTGAATGTCACCATGGTAGCACGACTAATAACAATCGTTGATTGCAGAAAAAAATTAATTACATGTAGTCGTATTACCATGGTGACATTTAAAACACTCTTGAATGAAGAGAATCCTTCTTGTATAACTACTAAAGGACCTTTACAAAACAAAAAGGTTGTTCGGGTGAAGCCTGAAAAAATGATAAAATCATATCATTAATCAGAGTACCTGGCGTTTTTACGCCCTAAATACGCTCCAAAAAAATCCCACCATTTTTGCTTTAATACTTATCATATTAATCAGTACGAGTATTGTTTTATAGTGACAAAATGTCCGGCTTATTTATGCAAAAAAAAGGGTTGGGGGGAAATTATACAACATCCGATGCCCATCTTCGGGGGTTTTATTTAAAAAAACCACGTTATTTTGGAGGTCGCATACGTTTTTTAAAAGTTTATTTCATTTTTTTTTAAATAAATAAACGGGATATTTTAAAATTATAAAAAGTAATTCGGACCCTAGTAGACAACCAATTCTAACTGGGGAAAAATAAATTTTGCAATTACATGAAAATTAAAAGCAAAAATGTGTAATTTTTCTTCTTTGCATTCTGTTCATCCCTTTGGATCGGGTTTAAAATGTAAAAGTCGAAGCTTCGTGTACGTTAACCATTTGATATTAGAGAACGTTAGCTACACGTCCTCGAGAAGATTACGCAAACGTATGATGACAAAGTGACGTCAGCCTATTTCTCGCAGCTGAAGCGTCGTAGTCTCTGTTGCAGCATCGGAAAAGAGACGAAAGACGTTTTGTTATAATCCCCTTGGTTATCTGCAGATTTTAATGTGTTAATGTTTTTTGCACTTTCCATCCAATCAAGAAATATTCAGGTATTTACAACTACAAACTGGTATTTCACATGTAAAAACGTAATTTTTTTTGGGGGGAGGAGGTCTGGCGCTTAAGACGTTATGGTTTTTCACCCTTCATATATCGACAGAAAAGTAAGCTTTTAATTTTGCGGTTTATTTATTGCTTGAGTCATTTAATGCATGTTTCCATGAACAGCGTTTGACAAAATCAAACTGACTCGAAAGTCAGAATACTTTAGGCAACATGACAAGCGTCCATTTACAATGTAGTTTTATCCCCGATACGTTTTTGAAAAAATGGTCAATTATTGACCCAAGGACGTTTTGTCAAGTTAATTGACTAGACCATTCTTTGCTGTCGATGTGGCAGCGCACATAAGCTCATATAATATATATAGTGTGACAGAAAGGACACATTTAAAATACGGTGCAATTCTACACCAAGCATAAGGAAAATGGTGAGATGGCAAAGTGCAATTTATTCCACTAACTGCTGCATCTTTAATACAGTGAAAATTCAATTGAAGCTTTCGTTTTCGTGTGCTGACCGAAAGATTTACTGCAGAAATTACTCTTGGATTTACTGCAAGGCCGAGCCAATACCATGCACCCTACAAATACTTTCCAGGTCATGTTAAATTCATGAAAAAGCCCAAATAACGTTATTTCGGTATCCATTTTGGATCGATAATAAATTGAGAATTGAGGCACTGGCGGCTTTTAAGTCTACATGTACATGTGTTATGCATTGAAATGATGGTTCTTAATTAATTTCGAAAATTGCGAGATCAATAAGCTCATAGCAGTTAGGTTTTCAATATATTCTAATATTCTCATATTCAAACAGTGGTTTTTTTTTACAGTAATGGTCTGCCACATACCAATTCCTGGGTAAAGTTTAAGTTCATATGTTAAAAGGATACATGGCATACCTGATTGCATTCCAAATAATTATGTGGAAAATCAGATCCCTTATTGCGTAAAATAATTACAAAATGGCAAAGCGCTTTTTGCTCGTTTAATTATCTAATTTTCCAGCACATTAACTATGAATAAATTCAACAAATAAATAGCGTCTTAAAATTCTTGAAGAGTTTTTATGCAAAAAAGTAACGTTTCTATCAGTTTAGAATAAGGTAAACAGGCCATACATCACTTATGGGCCATATATGACTTATTTTATCCATGGTTCCACCGTAAGTGGACCTACATGTACATGTACATTTATGTCCATACATTATTTATACAGTATTTGCCTATACGTATTCATATTTGTCCATACATGTCGTTATGCATGTACTGTATGTTGTTACATTCTTATGTACATGTATGACCATATAAACACATGCATTTACCGATCTGGTCACCCATGTCTCTAAAAGTCCATACCTGAATTCCTGGATACCTGGATTTCCTGTATTCATACATCCATATCCAATTATTTTAAGGCACACGGTGCCATACATGGTTTATTTAAGTCATCAAACGCATTTTGTATGCAGCCCTATGTTTTATCCAAGTTTACCATGCATGGCAATGCGTGGCAGCATGTTCTTCTTGCAGGGTTCAAATCCCGGTCGACTATCCTCATAACCCCATACGTGAGCATTTTTAACATTTCCACTGGGATAGCACTACTCTACAGTCCGAATATGCCCGTGTTTAGCCACCTAACTTGTGAAACTCCATCGTAAAGTAAAAAGTTGGCATCAACACACAGTATACATGTACACTGTAGTAAGGGTAAGGTGAATTTATCCAATTGCAATTACAGGGTGTCTGATAGCATTTTCGCCAGGAGCTTTAAATCGAAGGGAAATGTTGACATCATTGACGCTAAGGTCTATCACTACGCTGTTCAGACACGCTCCACAATGAACTGGCTCTCCCCATCGGTTCGCAGCCCAATACATCCGCTCTGGTAGATCGATGCCAGTTTTTTGAATGTCATTAGTACAGTTTCGGGTTGCATCAGCCCATTTGCATGCATTCAGAGTGCTCCTGACGCTCGCAACCACGATGCATTGCCCCCTTCCCCCGACCCCCTTCCCCAAACCTTCATTGAATAAATTAAATGCCTGTCTGTATATGAACGTGTGCAGTGAAGGGTGCGAGCATTTATCCATTAAGATATAGGTTTCTCGAGTGTAAACGCACTTGCACGCCAGAAGGCATCTGCGTCTAATACGTCGTAATTTCGTATGAATTTCGTATGTGTGAGGCGAGGAATATAGAGCAGTTGGGCCTCAAATATCTGACGGTTTCAAATGGCCGAGAAACTTCCAGGTTGCAATCGCTGAATCTGGGGCCACGCATGTTAATGGCCAGAATTAAATTTAAGAAGACGGATGGATGGTGCCAGTCCCACAGCTTCAGCGGTTTTATCTTAAAAGCCATCTGCGCACTTTATAAAACCTCTTAAGCAATTGATTTACTTTTATATACAAGAAATCGCGGTGAAAGCTCGGCTTTTTATTTAATTTTTACAGGCTGTTTAATCCTTAATTATGTCGTAAGATCGCAGCCAGTGGCTTACATTTGTTGCGACGAAATGCGGGACGCTAGAGCTTTTAACCCCCGATACAAAGCCATGAAATTCTTGCGTCTTGCTCTCCAGGACTTTTAAATGGCAGAGACGGCCCAAGAGGTTGCCATGGAGAACATCGCATTCTTCGAAATTTTGCGCAATGTTGGTCGCGTCTTACCAACGGCAAATACTAAGTATTTGTTGCAAAAGTACGTATTTTTCTTGTTTTTCGGTCGGCCTTAATTTAGGTTTTTTTGCGCTAACACGTATACACTTTACATCAGTATTTTGGGAAATAAACATGCAGAATTTCAGAAATAATCAAAATTGGAATTTTTGGAAACTTATTTACATAACTCTACTTGCATCGCACATTTGTCCACTTATCAATGAGTACGTATAGTATATGTAACACGTTTCGTTGACCAACTCTTTGAATATTGTCTAAACTCTAAATTACAGCAGATATCAGTGCCCTCTCCGTCTGAGCAACTGCACTGCGATGTTCAGGAAAGTTGAATCACAAAAAGACTCAAGAAAAACTGTTCAAATACTGTAAGTTTTATTTGAGTCGATAATGCGCCGTTTAACACTCAACAGTGTGAAAAAAGTAGTTCTTGTTAGCTATTTTAATTATACTCTACTCGAGCTTCATATCTCCCAGTGCAAACCCACTTTGGCTTTCTGCCCATAACACACCCTTATTATAATAGTACAATAAAGTCTGTAAAAGAATCACTTATTCTATTGAAATATAAAAATGAACACTTACCGCTTCGGTGTGAATTGGGTGAACCGCAAACAACATGGCTGCCACAAAACTTCCCATTGCACTTAAAAACAATTTACAAAACCTGTAAAAAAATAAAAGGTATTTTAATTATAAAAATGCAACGTGCATGCTTTAAGGTTACTCTGAATTATACCCATCAAAACAACAGCAATTCGCAGTTTATTTTTTTAATTACGAGAGCTTAACTAGCAGGTTTTATCCATGCAAGTATAAGTTCATGGTATAAAAGTAGTCTAAGGGTATATATAGATGGTGTGAAACATCATAAAATACAGTTCATATGATGTTGATGATCGAAGGTGTAATTTCGATTCTATATGGTTTACATGATTACATATTGATGAACTCTTTCACGTTGAAACTTATTTCGAATAATCAAAGAGCTATAATTTATAGAGCGGCATTCATTTAATCTTTATGCCAATTAATTTTGAAATTGCTAAGCGTCTATATTTCTGGGATGCAGTGCCATCTTCCAGAAGAATGCAAAAACAGCTGAACATTTTAATCAAATATTTGCCATTTAAGACCTAATCACAATGTATGCAAGTTTTCTTAGATTGATATTGCATCGAAGCAATTCTTGTTTTCATACCATGGGTGGAAAACCGTCTGTATGAGCCATAGGCTACATGTATATGGACATAAACTGTATGTTGTCCATTTATAATCCATATTTGACCATATGTGGCAACATATTCATAGAAAGGGTCATACATACATAATCTCCAAATGTCCAAACCTGGACAGACAATAAAATACAATAACTTTTTTTAATGTTAAAAATGTATTTATATTGACATTTATTTCATTTGCTTAAGGAAATACATTGCTCTAATGAAATTGCCTTTAGTAGAAAATCGAATATTTTCCATGTATGGCCAGGTATGTAGCCATTTATATGGCTTTATCTAACTAGATATGTATAGCATTGGCAATATATGGCCATATATGGCTCATACATGGTCAGGTATGATATATATATATATCAAACCACAATCAACTTTTCCACCTGGAACTTATTCGTGGTTTTTAAACTTAACTTTCTAGGTTTCATAAGCATTTCAGCTTCTTCGTTAATGAATAAGTAGTTTTGGCTCTTTAAAAACCTTACATTCAAGACGCGTGCGTTTAATTTGTTTTTCAAGAATACTAATTGCATGATGTTGGTCAACCCAAGCAGTTCTGCATGTACATTATCCAATATATGCCCCATGACCAATCACCATGCGTTTTGATAACCTCGCCGCCTAAACAACCTGTCACATTTATTTACATACATGTATTCCGTCTCATGGCTAACTCTGTTATAAAGCCGTGATTTATCATTTATCCAGTAATGTGATGTATAATTTTATGACAGCCATTACTCTCGTCCTGGGCGGCACATAAAGCGAACGACGATCGTCTTCGCACTCGACTGTCCCGAAACACATTGAGACACGCTCTCCAAAAAAACACATTTTTCACGCACTGCAATATGACGTTGCGCTGGCTTTTAGCGTGTCTGCAGGCTTGAAATATTAATCCCACGGCGGACCCTCGCAATTAAAACTGCAGCAACGACAACGTTATTAATCGTTCATTATTACTTTAATTTGTTTCGCCCCTAATTGCTGCCTTTTGCGACGCACGTAACAGTCGACTTACATCCGAATAATAACTGCACGCCGCCAGATCATCCGTTTCGCAGCTGATGCGATTAATTAATTGGATATGCGCATACGGCAGCCGACGTCAGAACATAATCCCCTAATGGTGAAGAGCAATACCACCAAAAAATTGGGTGCCATCTCAAGATTATTTATCTGCACGAATTGTCTGCATGCATTCGGCATTTCCAGGCAACGCTATTATGAGGCAATGTTTTCATTCATCAAAATCACGATTTTTACTAAATTTCATCGGGGGGCGGGTGCGCTGATGAGTCTTTTACTGCGCTAATGGCTCATTTCAGACAAACTAACTCTCGAAGCAATCGATCAAAGCTGCAGCCAGTGCGACTAATGCAATTTCGCCGATTTCCAACTTTTGCCTCTGCCAAAAAATGCGCCTCTGTAATGGATGAGTGTGCAATTGCTGCGATTGTTCGATTAATTTTCGCGCTTGTGATACGTCTAACAACGTTTTGTTATTTTAGAATTAATGCGTTTTTTTGGTCCTTTTTTTTCTGTAAAATGGTTGAATGTGGAATTAATTAGTTGGCGCTGCCTACGCATGACATCTGCCAGGCTGCTCTGAGAGCAGTTAGGCGAGACTCGAAAGCTAATAAAAGGTAATTGAAACATAGAAATTGTCGATAGTTTCGAGGCCCAATTCCCTTTTTTGCGATTCCTGCACTTTTTTTTCCAACTTGTTTCAACTTTACCCGAGGTTTGGAGGATAGAGATCTTGCTGAAGTCACGTTTTCTTCACGCATATTGGTTGATAAGAGCCACTGATGGAGGAATGTGTTAAGTATGAGACTCCGTTTATGGTTTGACACATCGGGGTGGTCCATTAAAGACGTCCGATGATGGAGGAGATGGGGATGCACACAAACTGGACGAACATGGACTAGAGGGGCAAGGGTCAGCAAATTCGAACATCCGATTTTTATTTGTATCGTGAGAGAACAAGCGCTTAAGCCCGACTGAAAAGGATGCCAACCATGCAAACAAAATAAACACATTTTTTACTCTAAATACGTACTGTAATTGCTCATTTTATATTATCCCCATTTAGAATTACTCGTTTACTAGGGTCTGAGTTATTTTTTATAATTTGAAAATGTCCCGTTTATTCATAGAAAATTAAATAAACGTGGAAAAAACGTTATGCAACCTCAGAAGCCCATCTCCTGAGGCCTTATTGAAAGGAAAAGTCGTTTTCGAAGGTCACATAACGTTTTTTTGCCAGTTTGTTTAGTATTTTATAAATTAACATTTAACACTTCTAATAAGTAACAGAAAAAAGAATGCGCGAGTGAACGTATTTTGCATTGAATTTCAGTTGGACACTTTTTGATCATCCTAAAGTCTTTTGAATGAAGATCGTCAATAACGACCAGTAATACACTAAACAGTATGCAAAAAAGTCGCGTTTATGTTATTTTTATAAATGAACCAAAAGTCAATTTGTTCCTTAAAGTGACAAAGTGACGTCACTCACTGGCCATTCCTCTCCAATTTCTCCAAAATTCTCCAAAGACGGTCTTCAAATGGCATCATTTAAAGATAATCATATGTGTGTGATCCATTATTAATAAGGTTGAAAGTTGAATGCCTTAAAAAAAGATTATATACAGTAGGCCTATATGAATTTTTGATGTAAAGTTATGTGGAAATAAGACGTTATTTTAGATTGCAACATGCTGTCGCTTGTTAAAGTTTAAACAGTCGAAGTTCTTTGCGGACTAACATAACTGTGAGCTCAGCATTGAAAAGAACGCTGTTATCTGGATTCAGGGTTTTAGGCCGCTCCTAGAATAACATTTTCATTTACCTGGGGAGTCGCTGGGATCGATAAAACGTCAGTGAAATCATAAGAAAGTCAATCTGGGTTTAATGAGAGCAGAATGCTTCTGATAACGGTTGGTGATTCAGTGAAATTGTACGATGTTAAAAGGGTTAATTTAATTGAATTGAAGTCTGTATCTTGCCTACATTTTATGATTAGAAAGAACGATTCATAAACGTGTTTAATCTAGTAAAAAATGCGAAAACAACACTAGTGTAATTATGCATTAGTTTTAATTATAGGCATTTCATCCTGGTTCTTAACTTTAGGAAAATTAATTTTGGAACTTTATTGCTAGCCAACAATTTTAGAAACATGAATGCTATGGTTGAATATGATTTTGTTTGAATATTTCACGTTTATTTAGGATAACAGGATATAATTTGCAAGATGTTTAACAGATAATATTGAAAAAATTAAATTGGGAATCATTTTGGGGAAGTGAGGGGAAACATATAGGTCATGAGTTAACAGCAATGTAAACTAGATGTAAAGATGCTAAACACGCATTTGATGCGATCCATATTCGGGCTGAAATCATAAAGAAGAGGAGAACTGATTAATAAATGCAAATAGCATAGTTCATGATTCGCGAATTGTTCTTTCTTATAAACGTTTGAACTCCTTGAGAACTAAAAAACTAGAAAACTAAAAAAATTAAATGTATTTTATTCACAACTAACGCTGTGTATTTGTTTAATAATTGCAATAATTGGCTTATTTTCTTATCTGTTTTTTATGAAACATAATTGCATACTATATATTGTTGATTTAAAATTTAATATATTTATGTAATTATCGATTATTTACGTTATTAATATATGAAGTTGTATTGGCAGATTCAAGTTCATATAGAACTTCGAGCAGTCATATAATATTAGTGAAAAAATATTCAGATGTGTGTTCATATCACATCAGGTTAGTATGCTATACAGAAACCTTAAATATTCATACTTAAACTGTCCATAGCATAGTTTGAAAAAACGTCTTAAGAATGGCAATATACATAAAACACATTGTTTAAATAGTTAACCGCCTAGACAAATGGTTAACATCTTCGTAACTTTCTTCTAATGCACTAACCCAAAGCATTTGGTCCACGAGGAGAAGGGTGAAGAAGTATGCAATGCATGTGGGGATGTCTTTTTGTGCGTCTTGTATGGTGCCAATAATCAATCTTCAGGCAGCCAAGCTCAGACGGGCATTTGTGATAATTGCACCGCTCCATTGTGTGTGATAGACTGCTTTCTGGATAGAGCGAAGCCAATTGAGCTGACCTTTTGAACAAAGAATCCTCACGCGTTTTGTGCGCTTTGTTGGGAGTTAACACACTTCGGCAAAAATCCATCCAAGCATTATTTGCCAATATATTTGGTCAATAGGACGGAATATGTATACCCCTTTTCTCTTTGAAAAGGGATTTTCTGCATCAGACGGTTTGCGCGTCAGAAAATAAACGAATTCTTCGAGTTTAATTTGGAAGAAGAAGAGTTTCGAGGTTAGCAGCGTGAGATTTCGTTAGGTGCATTGTCTCTTTATGTGGATGACAAAATGAGAGTTGGTGCACGTTTACGAGGAGATACCGAAAAGGTTTTGGATGTTTTGGATGAAAGTTTTATTTGACTTTGACAATAATTCATCGCTAATTGGTCGATATCTTTTGATAAATAAATGATCTTTTGATAACATATGATGTGGCAATTTTAACAAGTGAAGTTTTAGCCATATACTTCTATTTCTAATGTGTGGCCTACAATGATTCCAAGGAATAAAAAACTATAATTGGTGAAAAGGCAACCGATATAATATCACACAAATCAACAGTAGGGTTTAAATCATAGAAACATTGACAGTTTTTCCAAGCTAGAAAACAATCAACGTACGTGAATTAAATTGCAAATTATAAGATAATAACGTTGAATCTGGGTGGCTAAATTAACCTCTATAAACATAGAGTAAGTGGGTGTATTTGAAAAATACTGATCTTTACTAATTTATCGTATCCGCATTACTGAACGAAGCCCACTTAGCTTAGATGGTATGAACTACATGTATATGCATGTAGTCAGTCACTCAAAATGTCTGTCGAGCGAAGAAATTACTGCTGCAATGTGGCCTTTTTGTTTCGGGTAATTATAAAGTTGAAGCAACTCCGAGTCTTTTGTTAGATTCACGAAAAGTGTCAAGGTTAGACTATCTGAAGCTAGGCTTGCTCAGATAACGACAATATACCATTTAGATTCTAGACAACTGTTATAAGATTAGTCCTCGAAAGCTAAAGTTTGCATTTAGGTCTTTCGGTCTTGTCAGTCCTCATTTTCACGAGGAACAACACACATCAATTCGTAAAATAATTAAAAGGATTTCCTCTCTAGACAGCCAGTATATTCCGGTAAGTTATGAGTTTCAAATGTCAACATTCCCACAATTGTGCGGCAAAATGTATCATCTCAAATTTAAATAAATTACATTACAAACTATAAACAGATGCTAAATTACTGAAGCACTCATGAAATAAATAATAAAGTAAAACGTGCGTGACATATTCCATGAATATGTCTAAAATATGACTAAAAAGTGTATTGTAAGTTAAATCATACCAGAGACACCGTAGATAAGATCCACAAAACTTACAGCCCACAATAAATAATAACAACACAAATGGGGTTTACCTGGACGTATTGGCAAAAAAATCTCAATTTTGGTAATTTAGAATTTTGCCTACCTGTTTCTGTTCGAGTTTTAATTTCGATTCAGGACAAAAAATGGAAGCTCGCTTTTATTTTA
The DNA here is from genome assembly GCA_034700785.1 of Rossiulus vilnensis. Classification (NCBI taxonomy): domain Eukaryota; kingdom Metazoa; phylum Arthropoda; class Diplopoda; order Julida; family Julidae; genus Rossiulus; species Rossiulus vilnensis. The sequence goes on from JAQIXS010002398.1 coordinate 19,056, forward strand.
TTATCATTTTGTTTAATTTTTGCGCGAAAATGCGTTTATGCTAATCGTGACAATGCTGACACTGTCTAGTTACTAAAAATAAATGACAGTGCGAACGTAATGGCAGTGAGGTAAACAAGGTCGTTGTTGATGAAACAAGCTGAAGTTTGCTATTCGTACTTACGAAACACGGATTTTTTTCTGATTAAAATAAGCAGGCGTTGCACATCTCGTCTCGGCGTTATTTATGCTGCACAAGTGGGTATCGCAAATCTGGGATGTGAAGTGTAACAATGAACGCCTCTTTGTAACGTATTTGACACGAAAGCCATCTCGGCAACGCCTTGGCGTATAAAAAGCGTGATGAACCTTATTGTACGCCCAATTGTCAGGGTCAATTAATTTTGTATGAGGGATATGCAGGTGTCATTGTGTCAACACTTGCCTGCATAAAACGGATGATAAGTTGTCAGCGAAGGGGAGAAAAGCAAGCAACGTGGCTTATAGCAGTTCCCAAGATTCAGCTCATCTCTTGGGAAAGGTGATAACGTATCAGCGGAGGGAAGGGCACTGACACCTTTAGGTCCTTCAATGTGTTTAACTTTTCCCCTCCGTCTCCTTGGAAGCCGTGTCGAGTACACTCATCAGGTATTGTCTCGCATCTTGAGTACCCGAATACCTACCCACACTCCGTTCTCGTTGGAGGTGATGTTCATGCCAGTATCCTGATACAACGTTTCTAATCGTGGTTTTCATTGGCAAACAGACTTCTCCCATTTCAGACAAATGGACATTGGGTTGACCGCGTGACAAGGGCCAACCCAAGTGCTTTGGACAAGATCTGTTAAGATAGTACATTTGTTGGAAGCCATCCAGTATTACATGCAAAACATGAGGTGTAAAATAATTTCGAATTCAATTGAACCCAGTATATCCTAAAGTCAGCAAAAATATGGTGTGGTAGGGAGTGAAACCCATATACCCAATTCATTAGGCTTTTACCACCCCATCTTCGTGGTCGCCAACATCATTACTAAATTGAATTTCTGTAGCTTAATGCTATTTTTGGAAGAGACCAATAATATGGATCCAAATTAACTCGGAGTTCCATAAGTGGATTAGAATGGCAGGCTGAAGATTTCCTTCACCAATTGATAATTTCCCGACAGTGTATTGTTTTGAATGCCTCTGGTCTTGATCATTTTGATTCTCAGTGCATATTGTCAGATATTGTTATTCCTAACCATCTATTTGATGACAAATGACATCAAACGGCAGTTGGTCAAGGATTTATTAATAGGCAATATGTCTTCAAACGACCTAGAACATTATCTCCACTTTAACCTCGTCGATGTGTAAGGACAGGAGAAGTTGTGCTGGAAGATAATGCTTCAATGCACAGAATATGCACAGAAGCCATTAATAAAAAAATAATTTTGATAAGTATACATCTACAGTATATGTGGTATACTCTAGGGCATTTTAAATGTTATTGTTTTAGGCGGATCATTTCAGCTGCTTTTTGACTCTGTAGAAACTTGCTTTCGTTTGAAACACTTAAAAAGCCAAGGATATTCTGCATGCTGCACTGCAAATTGAAAGATTAACGGGCAGTTGCATCAGATTAAAAATGGATTTAATGGCCAGTTAAAATGTTTTTAATGTTGAGCAACAAAGTTTATTTTGCCAGAAAGTTATAAACTCGAATTCAGAGCGTCCACGAACAGGGGTTTGACTGTGTTACAGTCCTTTATGAAAAGCGAAAATGCAGTGGCGTTATCGGCAGAGAGAAAAAATGTTATGATGGTAAAGCAAGCAGGCAATGTAATGCAGCTATTTACATCCCCCCAGCCTACCATCGACACGTTCATATATCTAACAAATGGCTGAATGGACTAAGTTGAAGATCGTTGACCGCCCTTAAGCTGCTTTGATGAACATCAACTAGCAAATCCTGTCACTTGGGCCTTCAAATAGTTTTAACGGCAATTGCTGGACGGTGCAAAGGAGCTACTTGTAAGCAGCCAGGCCAAGACCTTGTGGACCCATTTCCTGAGACCCTTTACTCATGTCTAAGAAGCGCCTTGTTCTTCCCAAGGGTGATCTAAGTGCTCTGTCAGTCAACGACATCGAGGCATCAATGAAGCTATGCACAAAATACATTAACCTGAATTAACTTTTCATTCAGAAGCTGAGCTGACTTCTATATATAGTTGGGAACAACGGTACAAGGGTGAACCTTGCAGAAACATGTTGGTAATTCGCATAATTTTTGCATAAAATATTTCCTGATGGCATAATGTTTTACGTTTTGTTAAAGTAGTGGCAGAATTCTCGCACAAAACATGGTTATATATAAGCCTACATATTATAACTGGCTCTTATATTTAATAATTTTTTCTTCAATTGCCAAAGTAAACCCACTGGACATCATGTAACAGAATGTAAAAACCCATATGGATATGTATGGACATGTGTGGATTTTATGAACTTACAGTGTATATGGCCACATACAGAGTAGGTCCAATTGTGGTCAATTTCTGGACTAACTATACATGCATACGGAGTAAGTCATGAATGTCCATATATCACCCATATTTACTTTTTTACCCCGGAGTGGTTCCATACATAGATAATTTAAACTAATTAAAATTCAACGCATATCTTATGACTTTACACCATTTTTGTTGTTATTTACCCCACAAAAGATGTGCAGCAGGATACTTGTAACAAAAATATTGTAATTCGGACCAGTTTTGCTTAGAAATATAGTTGGTGAAAAATGAAATGAAGCGCTTATTGTGATGGCCAAGGTCACGTGATGGCCAAGAGGGGTCTGCTATTCCATCGTGGGATGTAGAATTTCCTGTGGATGTCTTAACCAACTTATCTAGTGCCCTTAATAATGAAGGTAAACATCAACATACGAGAAGAATATATTGAGAAAAGGAATTGGGCGAGGTTTTATTTCTCAAAAAAGCAAAAATTGCTGTTATTGGCAATTCATTTTATTACATTATGTATGTTGTTTTTATGATATTTGTAAAGGCCAAAATATCCGCACGCCACTCTTATCCTCACAATGCTCATATGTACAGTATGTAGTACACCCACAGTAGTTGACCAATAGGCGATCATCGCCATGGAATCACCAAGCACTTTACCGAAATATATGCAAGAAAAAATTGCAGGTGAAATTTTGCACATTTCGATGAGAGCTCTGAGGGTTCAGTTTTGTTCTCACGGTTTTATCGACTTCAAATAAATGCAAATCGGTCGGCTATATTTTTTCTTGCACTTTGGTTGACTGTTTTTACTAGAGAGGCTCCGCATACATTTCCGGCATCCCAACATGTATTTACATGAAACGGTTGTATAGCGGCAATGGCCATGGAAGATAGCTGAGCGCCGCAACCGTAAAAGAAATATAAAAAAGTTTTACGATGTTTTCGGTTAAATACATAAAATGTTAAAGATGTATCAAAAGCTGAAATATTGTAATGGGCGCAGTCTACAACTTGTACACAAACGCGGGCAAGTAACCTATATCTGAAATGGCTTTATCTTGATGCAAATACATGCATAAGTCGTACAAAGATTTCCAAATAAATTTAAAAGATGGGGGATGAGGAGGGCTGTTAGATAGGATGCCTTTTCCAATTCTGTGAACTGTGAACTGCGGTGGATTTCAGGGTGTTGGGGAATCATATAACACCAGTGGCATACACATAAATTGATGATTACCGCATGATTTCTTACCACAGCCATCGTTTGCGGTTGCATTTCACTTCGTGGTTTCTTGGCAAGGGTGAAATTATGAATTAGAAAACACGCATACATGTACACTCTATACATCCTTTTATCTACGAAGTGATTTCAACCTAGAATTTTTTCTGGAAAGGAAGGGCTGCTTGACTAGCGTTCCCACAAATTTGGAAAACATGGAAAACCCTGAATTGTTTGGACAATTGGGAGACATGGTCAGTGAATAGTGATTCATTTTGAAAAAGTCAGTGAAATTCAGCATCAGTCTTACATTTGCATCCACATAGCTTAAAACCTGTCTACTCGCA
>JAQIXS010002399.1:0-23106 GCA_034700785.1 Rossiulus vilnensis
TAGTGCTCAAAAAATAATAGTGCTCATTTACAAAATATAGTGCTATTTTGATTTGTAGGATAGTGCCCATTTCATTAAAAATAGTGCTCTATTAAATGAGACCCGTTTTTATTGCGAAAGTAATTTCCAAATGCGAGGATTACTCATTACAACAAACACTCATGGCTGATCGATGGACTTGTTTTTGAACTTCGCTTATAATTAACCTCACTGCAACCCGTGGTACTTTCCAGAATGCCAGTGCAACGGCCATAGCACCTGCAGGCTGCAAGTGGACGAATGCGATCAGCCGTGCCACAACAACACCGTGGGAAAGAACTGCGAGCATTGCGCCGAGGAGTACTTCGGAAACCCTACGAATGGAGGAAATTGCTCGTGTAAGCGACTCTTCAGCTCGATCTTTTCGACTTTGTCAAGGTTTCGAAACGGATTAAGTGATACCGTTTTTTCTTGTTGTAGTGTGTTCTTGCAACGGGCACGGCACGCTGTGCGTTCCGGACACGGGAAAGTGCTATTGCACCACAAAGGGCATTACCGGAAACAATTGCGAAAAGTAATGACCTATAACTACGGATAGTCCAATTATCGTTTTGATTTGGAATAGAAAGTTTCGTTAGCAATAAGTTGACTGATGATTTTTTAGTATTGCCTCATCGTTGTTTAGGGCTTTTTTTTCCATGTTTCGTGATGTTTTTGCGTAAATTAAAAAAATTCTTTTCATGCCTCAAACAGGTGCGATGAGCCCAATATGTACGCCGGGAATCCTACTGATAACGGCACATGCTTCTGTACGCAATACGCAATATGCATCAAGTTAAAATCGAATTTCCATAAAATTACCTGGAAAAATGTTGACCCGTACTTATTTTCCCAGACAAACTGGCTATTGATTATCAATTCACGTTCAATCTCTCGAAACCCGAAGATCATTACTACACCCAGATCAACTTCATGAGCACGCCTCCGAAAGCGGACATGGACACGGACTTCACGATGTCATGCAACGTGGACGCTTCCATCAACGTCACCGTGAAGACTGGCAATGGTTGTACGCTGAACTTTTAATCACCTCCGCGTCACCGTACATTTTCTTCGCAAGGTTTGTGTGCTAATTGTTTGATTCAATCGCACCTCAGCTTCCAAACCGGAACAAACCCTGCTCAGCAATCAGTCGTGCAAAAGCTTCAAGTATAAATTCTCGCATAACGAGTATCCTTTCGGCACGGACGACAACACAACGTTCTACGTGTACGTCTACGACTTCCAGACTCCAGTATGGATTCAGGTTAGTTCGAGAAACGTTTACGAAATCAAGAAATCACTAACTACACAGACTCCTCCAAAATCTGCAGGAAGTAGAGAAGTTTTTTATCAGGACATGTTGTTTTTTCAAACCACGCCTTGCCTCGAATTATTTAAGAATGGGCAGTAGTGATTTTTAAAAATTATGCGTATAAATATTTCCCGCTATAATAACAAGCACAAAATTGAATAGCACATTACTGGGTTCATATTTTGCTGATTTGTATTCCAATATTGATAACATTCAAGGGTATCATTCGTAGCAACTTATTGTAAAGCTCCTGGCATACCGCAATGTCCGTAGAGTGAATCGACTTTCTGGCAAAGTATTTAATTGCACGTTTTAGATACGCAATTCGCCGAAAATTTCGTGGTTAGTTGTGCTGTGCTACTGTTGGCCTTGGCTATCTTATTGTTCAACTTGACTGATTGAAACAATTTTCAAAGTGATTGTGAAATTAATTGGGGCAGCAGCTTCTCTAATTCCTGACTCAATCACTCTCTCTCATAGATTGCATTCTCCCAGTATCCGAAGCTGGACTTACTGCAGTTTTTCATCACGTTTTCAAGGTGAGTTTTCCTAGTTGTTACATTTTGGACCTCGATTTGTTGAACATCTTGGCAGGTTAAACCCGTCAGGGAAGTAATTAACCGTAACCAAAATTAGCAGTGCCAAAAACACCTAATTTTGTGTGTTGGCAATGCTACTGGGTATCGGTAAATTACTTCTCCGATGGGTGTCGTCTGCCAAAATGTTCACCAAACCAAGAATCCGACATAGAAATCCGAAACGTAACAACTGTGCAAACGCTCAGTCGGATGCCAATGTCTTGGTCTTTTAAAGTGTACGCCAAATCCATGCCCATCCTCATTGCTTTTTTCAGTTGCTTCCTCACTTTGCTGATCGTGGCTGCCATCTTGTGGAAAATAAAGCAGAAATACGACCTGTACAGACGCCGGCAGGTAAGGGACTCTTCTAATTGTGCTGTGAAATTGCCAAAAACGTCTTCGGTTACTAACTTTAGTGGTTCTCGCGTCAACTTCAGCGCCTGTTCGTGGAAATGGAGCAGATGGCCAGCCGGCCGTGCGCCGCTGTCCAGCTTCAAGTGGATCATCCGAACTACGATGAGGTCATCTCTCCGCAGGAAGTACCCAATCGTAATTTGCTGAACAGAAAAAAGCATAAGGTAAAAAGTACCAGATTTTCTTTTTAAATGTACCTGGCCAGATGCCTCCCAGAGCCAAAGTTGTAAATAATTGTGCAAGAAACAGTTTCTGATCAAAATAATTTATTAAAATTTAATACTGGTACTCTCAAAACCTCACTTTAGCGAAATGCTGTATAAAATATCAGGTTTCCTTGTTTTTGGCTGTATAATGAAACATGGCCATTATAGTGAAAATCATGTAAAGAGCTGCTGTAAAGAGAAGTATGAGTGATTGAAATTTATAATCTGTCATTTTAATTGCGAAATTTGCATCTTATCAGGAACTTCCCAGCCCCATCGCCCTGGAGCCATGCTTCGGAAACAAGGCTGCGGTGCTGTCCCTGATCGTGCAGTTGCCGACGGGGGACGAGACTTACACTCCACCCGGACAGACGGGCATCGCCATCGCCAGCACCCTAGTGACTCTGGGCAATCCACGCAAGGCGAGCCTAGAGGCACAGAAGAGCGACGGCAAGGGAAAAATTCGGAAGAATTTCCACCACCAACATCCGGACACGTGCATCTAGAAGAGATTTGGCCAAAATCGCTTTTTGCTCACCTGACGTAAGAAAAAATTTCTTCATCAAACCAACGATTTCTGCTAAAACCAATGGTCGAGCAGTGCAACGTACTCGGACCTCAGCGATCCCCGCTGACCGTGCAAAAAAGCAAGTTTTTACTTTGTTTCAGCAAGAATGCCGTTTGGAGGACCCCCATCACTCGTGTTTTACAGTCGTTCTCGTCCCAATCCGGATGCTGTTTTTAATCAGGTGCAAAGTTTGAGAGTTGACAAGAGGACATTTTCGAAATCATTTTGCGGTGTCAGATCGAAGTGTCAGGGAATCATTCGGGGACTGTGCTAAAGCGATGAAGTGGCGCATCCTGCAAATTTTTGTTTTACTAGTAAAACTCCGCTCGAAAGCCCGAAAGATTCGGTTTTCGCTTCTAAGGAATTTGTCAGTCTCGAAAAGCTTTGGCTTTTAATTTTCTCATTTCAAGTGGAAAAAAAAACTCGGGGGTAATCGATTATAAATCAAAAATGGCTGTATTCAAAGCCTGTTTAAGAGTTTAGTTTTGAAAAATGAACCAGGAGTTGTTTTAATGGCATGGTAATCGCCGAAACGAAATCCATCGAAAATAATCCCTCGTATAAATACGGCGTAAAAAAAGAAGTGTTTTATGCAATTTAAAAATAATTAGGAATCACCGAAGTGTTGTTTTTCCCTAGTTTGCCACTGATAAAAAATTCAATAAATATAAGGTATCGTTAATAGCAAAAACAAAATGAATTATGGACCAAATTGGAAAAGCAAACGTAAATGATAGCCGTTTTTAATTAAATGTTAAGACAAAAAACATTTTTCACTTACACATATTGAACAAATCAGGAAATTAATTTTCTGCAGTTTTAGTGGTCTTTTTGCGTGATTCCCCTCGAGAAACTCTTAAACTCGGGTGGTTTGGTTTGTAAATTTGTGGGAGCGATATCCATGCTAATTTAAAACTCGGACATCAGATTTGTTGTTTCGGAGCGCGGCAAACCAGAATCAGCACGCGGATCGGTGTATCTTGGCAATATCCGATGCAAACTTTGCTGAACCCTAGTCCCTGCGGTGAGCGTTAGGTCAGTGCGCATTTTTATAACGAGATATTATTAGTGCTAGAGGGTAGCAATGGTCAAGTGATAATTGGACTTGTTGACCACTCTCTTCGGTGCGTCGAACGTCGCACTCATTTCGGTTAGCAGTTTTACGGCAGTGGTGAAGCTGCTGAACAAACAGAAGATGTATATAAAATCGTTTGTACATGTATGTAAAATTTAAATGTAAAATAGGGTGACTGTAAATGTTGTATTTTTTATTCTAACTGCGGCTTTTCTGTGTCTTTATTTCACGGTAAGCTGGTCAAATGCGCGTTTTTGTAATTTTCCAAAAAGTCTTATTTGTGGCACTATATAAGGTCCCACATCTTCCATATGGAGTTCTATTTAAAACTTTCATTAATTTTACTATTCATTTTCTGAATTTAGCATTATGATTTAATGTTTGGCTCTGGTTACAAAACCCGTTTCGACGCCATTTTTGTCGAACGCAACCGTGGCAACCAAGGAACGCGGGGCTCTAACGTAACCGTGGCAACCACGGAACTCTGCGTTCTATGGTTTAGAACGTAACCGTGGCAGCGAAGGAATGTGGTGTTCTATCGTTTAGAATGCGAAAAGATGGCAGATCTCATCGAATTGATCTTTCGATGGTAAGTTTTTTTGCGTTATCCCTGAACACCAAATACATGTATGTTATTAAAACCCAAGGTGCGACTTGATTAAAATTAAAATTAATTTTGTGACTGAAAATTTTCCAGCTCGCAAATTCGACTGAATACGTTAGCAAGGTGTGATACCATGTGAATGAAATGTTGCTGGTAAGTGGAAGTTCACTAATCACTTGGCACTGGAAGCTAATAAAGCGATGCGTGTTGCGCTGATTGGATTTACTTTTGAAAATAATTATCGTCGAGTGCTAGTAATCCGATTATTAAACGTAATGCGATAATTGGGCGATGGTTGGAGGCTCAGGGGAGATTTTTCTGTCTCTGAGTCGCGTTAATTCAATGGAATCCCTTCAGGGGATTTTCGTTCAGGTAATCTAACATTGAATATTTTTTCTTTGTTTTGTTTTAAATATTAAATAGCTTCCGTTATTCAATGCATGCATCATCATAACAATGAGATAAATATTTATTCTGGTTTTATCGGATTAGACGTACAGGGTGTCTACAAATCAATCAAGACGTTGGTACATAAATTTGCAGTTAAGGACATTAACTTTAATGACAGGAATTTGGGAAAACAAAAGTATGTTAAGGAAATTGGAACGAAAAAGCAAACTTTGTTATCATAAATATTTAAGACACTGAAAATAAAAAAACTGGTTCTTAAATTGAAAAGGTGTCAACATGATACTTCCAAAGCGAAACATTAAAAATTAATGTCAGTTTATTAAATTCATTGATTGTACATTACCAAATCCTATAAACACCATGACCTAGAATTTCTGCAAATTTAAATTCAGTGATAATTTTATCAATGATTCATTAAAGTATGGTAAAACAAGCAACCCCAGATTATTTCATCAAATTACACTGTACTTACAGGTTTCATGCGCACTTGGAAAGTTAGGGAAGATAAAAATGGTCAGGGGAAATTCCGTTTTTGCTCAAAAATTAGGAAACGTCACGGAAATCCTTTATTCATTCCCAGTGCAGGGGAATGCACTGAAGTTTCTACCTTCCAATGAAAGGTGCTATAAGCAATAAGGAATTGCTAATAAATATGAATATTTTCATTTATGCCCAGAAATTACCTGAGCGGCAAAAAAAACTGATATTGTTATTAATAGAAATTTGTAAATTCCATTTTATGTTCTTGGTACAATTGATTATCAAAAAAGTAAGGGAAATCTACTTGACCTACATGCCAATTTTTTCTTTTTCAAACTAAAAATATGTACGTCTTATAATAGATAAGGTGTTTCAATTTTGTAAATAAAACGAACTTTTTGTTAAAATCCAATTCACTATATGGTTTTCGCAACAAAGACAATATAGGTGCTATTCTAACTTTTTTCAATTTTATTTTACAACATAACACAATAGTGGACGCTTTACAATCGTTCAGAAACAGAAAGCAAAATTTCAGTTCAGTTTTTATCACAACGAATTATCCGGGTTTGTTGAAAATGTACAGTTGTCGAAGCGGGTGGAGAGGGGGGGGGGAAGGCGTGTCCTGAAATTCAGACTATTTTGGGGGAAACTAACTGATGCCTTTGTACTCTGATTCTTCGTCTTGATAATGCTCGGTGCAATGGATGCCTCTCTTGAGTAGGGGTGTGCCTTTGTCTTTGCCTGTAGCATTAAAAAAAATAGTAATGAGAGCAGGAATTTCATTAAGAAAGGAGCAAACGAAGAGTGCGTAAACTCATTATAATTGCATTTTAGACGCGAATCGATACTAGACTGGAGTGGATTCAGGGGTTCCCAGACACCTATTTTTAGTCGATAGTGCGGATTAGTGCACCCAACTGGCGATAATGTCATTGGTGTTATTTAATTAGAAATGCAAAAATACTGTTAAAAAAAGCTCCTCAAAAGACTAAAAAATAAAATCTATAGCGTTCTCTCTACTGTGCAAACATCCATTATATGTAATCTCGTTTTTGTTAGTCAATTTAACCCATGACATTGTTTGTATCATTCATTATTAATATTTCGAAAGAATGCATTTAAGTAAAAATTACTGAAAATGTGAAAATTCATATTTGTGACATGAGTATTTTTTTATTTTTTGTCAATGGCTTTCCCAAAATTATTCATAAATTATTAAGCACAAACGTTTTGTAAGGAAAATGGTTATTCTTTACTAAAATTTCTTTAAAGAAAATTGGGAAAATACACATGTATTTGCATTCTTAAACCCAAACCAACAAATCGTTTATTTGTGGCCTAGATGTTTTCAGACAATTAACGCTCAGCGATTCCCTCCATGTTTGGTATTTTCACAAATTTCAAGTAAAACACACTAAACTTTTCACTTACTTAAAACTTTGGCGTGAACATGTAGTGTGACGTTTTTGGTGCCATCTTCTTCGTTTAATAACGTGCATCGTTCGTGGAGCAGTTTGTCAGTCGCCACGAAAACGTCCATTTTGATGTCCAGTTTGGAAGCTGAGAAACGGTTAAGAGCGAATACATGTTATTGTATAGCAGGGTGGACTACATCAAGATGGCGTCCAGAGGTGCCCTTTTACTAATAATTGTAAGCTTGGCTAATGAGTTGACTAAGTTGCAAAGCGAATCTGTTAGGTACAGCCTGCAGGTCATCTCATTATAAAATTCTAGACGAAACAAAGTGAAAACTGGAGATTTCTGAAATGTAATCTTTATTTTTTTTTCTAAATAGATGGCGAAATTTCCCATGCCCAATATGGCGCCGTTCTGTCTAACCAAGGTGCAAAGCGAGTATCTGTTAGGGTCATTTAAAATATTGATCATCTGACTATAAACTTTTTGACCAAGCAGCTGCGTTTTGAGCCTTTCTGATAGTGAAAACATGAATTTTGTCAGATGTAATCTTTTTTTTTTCTCCATTTCTCATGAAGTAGGCTATTTTTACCTGTCAAGAATCAAATTTGGAATTTCTCCCTAACTAAGGTGCAAAGTAAATAAATGTATGTTTGAGCCAACTCCGGCCAAGTATAAAAAACCAAAAAAAAGCAGTCATTTCATCGTAAAGTTCCCGATCGGACCGGTTCGTTTCGAAATGTCTTCTGATCGCAAATTATAAAAGCGAGACGGCAAACTGTTCATTTAATCGGATTGTTTACGGTGAGTCGATTAATTCCAGTTATCTATGAAATGCAAATTAATCGCTTTTACAGATAAGCGGTTACAGCTGATTGCGAAAAGCGAGCAGAGCTGCAGGAGCTCCATAATTGAATCAGAAACCGTGTTTGGCCTTGACTGCATAAATTTCATTTCCACAATAAAATCTCATTCCAACCCTGTTCCGTACCTCGCCACCTGCTCATTTAGTCAGCAGATTGAACCTTTCCCTACACACAGTGCTCGTAACACAGTGCTCGTATAACATTTAATTTGTTTACATTGGTGAATTTAAAATAAATAATAGCACATTTCAAGTGCAACATTCTGTAAGTGATGAGACATTTCACAAATTTGAGAATTGTTTTGTACTATATGTACATAAATTTGACGAGTAATATGTTGTAGTTCCGCCCCTATGCTTAACGACTTAGTTCAGCCAATTTTAGTGGCATATGCACGTACATTACAAATCGCCCACATGAAAGTAGTTACATTGTTTGGCCTCTGGACGTGTTTCTTTAAGCACGAACAGTTGAAATAATTTCTATAAACTTCTTTGTTTTTCGGCTGCTGGCTTCGAATCGCAGTAAGCTATCTGTGTTTATGCACAGTGTGACAATAAGATAAGGTATCCGTAGTTTTCCGCATTGTAATGCGCGTAATAGTGCCCTGTTTACTGTCCTTGCTTCTTCTATTAATAGCTATGAGCTAAAAGGCCATGTTGCAGCAAAATAACATTTTGAGATACGAATTTAAATGTTTCATAAGGGCGTTTAAAGGCCTCTACGTCTTATCACAACAACGAAATGGGAAGCAAATATTTTTTTAATGGTGCTTTTTTGTTATTCTACGATCCGTCCAAAACTAGGATGGCACCAATAAGAGAGATTCAGCTTATGGATTACGTCTTTCAGCATTGAGAAAGCCACATGCATGACGCATGCGCTATGGGAATGACACTTAATTGCAAGCAGGCTCTTGCATACTATTGGTCCATTTGAATTACCCGATATCATTCTGGTTTTGGACATGCTATAAGAGTCTCCTGCAAATGACGCGATTGGTGTGGGAGTTGGCTGAAAAAATTCATATGATCTTTGGACTAAAGGGAGGTTGGGGGTCATCTAATTTGGACCCAGATGACATTGCCATATTTTGTTGGCAATTTTTCTTATATCAAACGTAGCGCCCTGATAATTACTATGCCAGCAGATGACGTCATTTTTAATGAGCTTTTATCCTGTATCATTGCTCTATTTATTAGAATGTCAAAGGTGATCTAATAATAGACCGTTCTGTGTAAGGCTGCGTTGTATGGAAAAGTGGCGGAGTAACTCTTACCATCTTGCTGTGGCGTCACTGAGAGTACCCTGACGTTTCTCTTGTCGGCCGCCTCGTTGCGAGGGGCCAGCCTCCTGAAGGGCCCTTCCAGAGTGAAGTTCACCTCGTACTTGTGCATCAGTTGCAGGAATCCGAGCTGGATCTCGACGTTTCTGTCGCCCTTCCAGGTGGGCGTCAGGGTGGATTCGTCCGTGCTCGGAGCAAGCACAGCGTCGAACCGGACGTGGCAGTCTAGGACAAGAGAGACAATGGTCAGTTTCAACAATGGCATTGAGTGATCCTCCAAAACCCTTGCTAGTTTTGCCACAACGGGGTGACCACACTACCTGGAAATCGGGTTAATATCAGGGAATGACATTAAATACAATTCAGTACCCTACTGTCATCAAAGATTTGCCTTGTGGTAGGAGTGTGTAATCCATCAACCCAAGTTATTCATATTTTATTATTAATCAACTTGATGGTCACCATCATCATTGCCAAATCGAATTTCCATTAGCTTAGGGCTGTCCTTCGAAAAAGAATTCCAACGTCTGATGACATGCAAGAAATAACACCAATAGTACGGATCCAAACGGATTGCTCGGATTTCCATAAGTGAATTTCAAATTAAGGTTCTATCACCTTGATGGTATCGTTTAAAGATTCCCTCCACCAATTTAGTATTCCAAGACATGAACAACTCCTGCATGGCTCCCATCAAGCCCCATGCACAAATCGACCGGTTTGGTTTAGCCTTGGGCCTCTTTTTTCAACACAACCCAGCCTTCACCCCTTTACCCACTTTCCATCATGTGCCACTTCCGGGCGCCAGAAAGGGGTTTGTGCGATCGATGGTTTGGGTTTAAAGACGTGCGAGAAGAGCTCCCTTCAAGCTCGACACAATGTTATTAGAAAGCGCAATTCATGGACACCAAAATGTGCCGTATTTCGAAGTGCGCCTTACTCCCGGAAGTGGCGAGGGTCCACCGGAAAACCCAAAACCCTAGTCATTCATAACCACTTTCGTATGCTATTTTTACATTTTCACTAATATGCTTAATTTTAAAAAAGGAGTGGTTATACAGTGTATATGCTTTAAATTTAGTTTTAAAGCGGTATTATTTGTAATAGATTTTACACAAAAAAGTGCCTATCGCGTTTATTTTAATCATTTATATTTTGCTAGCAACGTTTCCTTTTATTAGTTTGAGTGTATTTACAGAGACGTTTTTATTGAAAAGACAACATCCATCATTTGAGATTTTTTTTATAAAAAAAAACAAACTTCGCCTACCGGAGCTTACTCTTATTTATGGTGCATTTATAAGCAAATCCAACATAGAAAATATACCAATAATCCATAATTTCAGAATAGTTTTTTACCCATCCTTTCTTTCCTTCCTTCTTTTCAAGCATTTTACTTACGTTTACTTCATTAGCTTAATCCACCATTTATCATTAATTTTTTATTTTAAAAAATTTCGCTTTATTCGTTTACCGATTAAAATTAAAATACATATTTTAAAGCTACAAGATCAAACTTGATTGTAAAATGAATTTTATTCACTTTTGATTTTGCTGATGCCATACAAAAATCACATTTCACACTTCAATTATAAGTACTTAATCTTTAACCATGTTAAAATCTTAAATAAAAACTTAATAAATACACGTACATGTAATTTTTTAATGATATGATGAAAAATGAACACTTATTTGAGGTGCAAAAATTAAAGAAAGAAATTTGATTTTTTCCCGTCAAGGCGACCGATTCTGTCCAGTCCCTTGGGTGGTCACTACAACATTATTATCAAATTGAAACTTTATTCCTTTATTCTCTTGACTCATGTCATAAATCTGATACTGTTGCCAGTCATTTTTCGAGTGGATTCATCACGTTTCATTAGTGTGCTCAGATGCGAGTACCTAGGAGGACGAGAGAGAAGAGAGCTAGAACCTAGAGGGGCTACATCGTATTTCACGAATATATTATTAGTTCCCTGGATCTTGTTTTTAATAAGATGATAAGGAGGCATAACGAGCCCGAATTAATGCGGGGTCGTCAAGGTAACTTTTTCGACCAATTTATTGCTGGGCAACTGTCGATATGCTTTGCAAGGGCGAATGCATGTGTACATGTCCATGTCCATGGATTGGAGTGTCATCTACAGTATGAGCACATGTCCTCTCCCTCCAAGATAAAACCTGACAAAAAGTGAAATCACTTTTGTGGGAATTCATGGTTATGGTCCTTATGGACTTATGGTTTCGATCGATACTCACTTGATGTTTTTCGTTTTCAGCATTCCAACACAGGCTTGAGCACAATTTTTTACTGAAAACGGTATACTGCACAACCAATGTCGGGGGAAAATGGGGGTCCAAGACAGCCTTGCTGGACTAAAAACTATTCCTGAAACCAGACTAAATAGCATCTGCCCCTTATATTTCGTCATGCACCGTACTGTCTCTTCGTTTTCTATTTACTTTCTTGCTGTCTGATCAATTTCCATGATGTTTCCGTCTCTTCCGTTTCCTTTCTTACTGTCTTTTCGTTTTCCATTTACTTTCTTGTTGTCTCATCAATTTCCAATCTTACTCTTCTCTTTTTTACTGTCTCTTCGTTTCTATTTACATTTGTACTTTCTTACTGTCTCCTTGTTGTCCATCTCCATGCATTTTTACTGTCTTCTCTTTTTCCATCCCTTTTCTTGTTGTCACATCAATTTCCATTACCACTATTCTGTCTTTCGATTTCCATTACTATTCTTACTGTCGCTGCTATTTACATCCCATTCATTCTTACTATCTTCAGTTTGCATCACACCCTCTCCTTGATTCTCATGTTTTTTTCCCATCCAAATATTACTGTCTTTAGCTTTTCCATTTGAAAATTACTGTCTCGTGCTCTCCCGCTCCAAATATTACTGTCTTCCGGTTTCCCTCTTCCGACATCTGTCGCATTCCTACTCATCCCCGAACTGCGTGCGTTATTTTATGGTCGAGGACTCGAGGGGGTCGATAATTACCCTTCAATAAACAACCCAAATAGCTGTATTGTGGTCGTGGAGGTAGCTAAATGCACTCGTAAAACAAACAGGCGTAACTCGAGTCTGTCTCTTCGCTGTTTGCTTTCTACGGTTTCGTTTGTTTGGTTTGGATTTTAATTGTACACGTATATACCTACAGCGTTGTTTACTTTAATCGGTTGTTAGGATTTATTTGTAATGTGAAGTGTGCTGTTGTCGGTGTTAGGAAGCCGTTTTTCATGTTTTTGTCACCACTAGCTCTGTAAGCGTTGATGTGACACTAACCGTTCATGTCGTTGGTCAGCCACCGGCAGTGACAACATGCAACATCAAAACAAATGGTTGCAATTGAACACAGAATCAATGTTGACAACGAAACCACGATGTAAACATTGCATCCCGTATTATTTACGCACGTCGAAGCCATTAACCGCGATGATAAACTTGATGAAATGTTATACTGACGAATCTTTCTGCATGCAAGTAAGTACTGTATTTGATGAGATAAAGGAGGAACCCTGGAGGAAAGATCAGTATAATCAGTACAGCAGATATGAGTTCAGATATACTGATATCAGTGAGTGTCGAATCATACTGATATCAGTAGGAAATCACACAGTGATATTTTTTTCCAGGAGTGATCCAGTAACCTTAGTTTTAAAAATTGAAGAATAATTCGTCGCTATAAATTAATTTACGTTCCACCTGTTTTTTATTCACGAATGTTACTACAAAAAACATTTGTAAAAATATTGCATATACTGCACTCTTACTGCTCGTACATGTATGCTTAAAATACTTGTCATAATTGCTAAATTTATTTTCCTCAGTGTACAATTTGTCGTGTGTGGTTTCAACTTTTAAAATGTCACGTTTATTTATAAAAAATTAAGAAATTTGAAGGAAAAAATCACGTAAACTCGTAATGCACTTGTGCTATGCGGGGAAGCTCCGTTTTGGGCAGTCGCATAACGTATTTTTTTTCAAATTTATTTAATTTGCTATAAATAAATGGGGTATTTTAAAAAAAAATTATAAACCAAAGCCGAAACCCTGGTGGCCAACCAATGTTGCAGATTATTGAATTTGTGATATACATGAGCATGTAAGCTTAAGAAGTACGGAAGCAGGTCCATGGAGGTTACTGAATTTAGTACACTTTTACAAACCCAATAAATTCTAATAAGCATTGTCACACTTTGGGTTAAATGTTTAAGAAGTTGACCTCAAATATCAAGTTCAATTGATATATTGGACTTCAAAAGCCATTCCCACTACTGTAGCCCTAAATGACGTTATTTCCATTTAAATGTTTTGATACTGAAAGGAAAGATTTCCATTGACTAACACATTTTTACAAAGAACGATCTACTTGGCTATCATTTGGTAAATTCGTTTGGGGGATTAAACTTTAAACCTGATAAGAAAATAAAGTTACGATCTCTAAACAATAAGGATCTGGATGGATTATCGGAATTAAGGGATTATGGAGTTGAAGGTCTGCTACGAGTGGCAAAATCAGGGTTTATGGTTATTTTATATCGGAAATCCAAGCGTTGTCATCTGGAGATTTGCCAAAAGTACACATTCTACGTACTTAATTGATTTGGGCTAAAATTATTCAAAGTTCGTAAGTGTTGAGATACTAACCTCAGGTTCAAACACGTGCCTGTTTGGAAGTAGGTGTGGGTTTTCGAGCGCTTTTTAAGACGTGTTTATCGCAATATGGCTTTATTTTTTTAAATTATTTTTTCACCCCTGGGACTCCATATCGAATTTCCAAAAGCTCCGAGCACAAAAATTTGCTCACTCAGCCTCGAAATCGGGGCGAATTAAAGTCTGATGCCGCCGTAATGGCTTTTAAGCTATCTCTCAAAATCATGACGGAGCTTAAAAACGCATAAGCTCACTCGAGTACATCTAACAATAGTCCGTTGTATAATGTCATCGTGATTATACACCATCTCCGACTTCTGTGATTTATTTATTACTCCACCCCATCGTCAACATTTTTGCATCCGCAGCATCCATGAGCCCTTTTTAGACGCCATTTTTTTATCGAACGCAATCAGTGGAACGCGGCGTTCCACGCTTTCGAACGCGACGGTAACCGTGGCAACGGAGGAACGTTACGTTCTATACTTTCGAACGAAATAAAAGCAAGATGGCCGCTTCCTCGCGTAGGTACATTTCGATGATACATGTAAGTCGAATTTCCGCTAGTTTTGACAACAAAGTGAACTGAACTCAATTTCTTTAATTTGCTTTCTCCCCCATTGTCAACGTTATTGCATTTGCAACTTTCTCGGTTTTTAAAAAAAAAAATCCCGTTTCGACGCATATTCAATTCAGCTGGACTCAGCATCCTATTGTCAGCAAAGATGCATTACATGTATGCCATGTGGCGGGGGAGGGTGTAATCCATCAACCCATATGAACATTTTTTATTCGCTTTGATGGTCACCATTATCACTGTCGAACTGAATTTGTTAGCTTACGGCTAGTCTTTGGAAGAGGATTCCAACGTCTAATGGCACGCAAGAAATAAACTAAAAAAGAATGGATTCGAACGGATTTCCATAGGTGGATTTGAATGCAAGGTTTGACCACCTCGGTGGTTTCCTTTCAAGATTTTCTCAACCAAATTAGTATTTCCAGGCAAGGTAATTTTACTCAGAAAAGCCCCTTTTGAGCGCAGCGTTGATTAGTCAAACCAATAAGTTTACTAAATTTACCACGGAACAATGCGTAACAGTGAAACGCGCAGTTCTAGAATTTCGAACGCCAAAACAAGATGGCCGCCACAAGTTGATCTTTCGATGGCAAGTCGAGTTTTGCGCTATTCTCGACAACGAAAACTGAAGTAAACGCCTGATTGCGCCCATTTAATGAAATCCAAATATAACTGGCTAATGCACCGTTGGGGCTCGAATCTCCGGGTAACATCGTTCTCTTCGGTAATCCTTTCCTTTACAATTCTTGACACCGTATGCTTGCAGGGGAACCTGAGCAGCGCATAGGCCGCTCATTAATTGGTAATTAGCGATCAATAAGGGGGTTGAGCGAACCCTGTTTTGGCCTGTTTTTATGCGCGCTATAACCCCGCATGTCGATGGCATCTTTGCGATAAACAAGGTAATGTATATTATTCGGACTGTTTATGAGGGCGAGCGACCTGCCATGCAGCTTTGTTTTTGGTCAGTTTATTGAGCGCAATTGAAGCAGCAGCAGCCGCCAGATAACGGTCCATGCCCTATGTAATTATTGTTTATGGCTGGTTTCACTCCCAACCCCCCTCACGAGTCGTAGTTG
Source organism: Rossiulus vilnensis (assembly GCA_034700785.1). Taxonomy (NCBI): domain Eukaryota; kingdom Metazoa; phylum Arthropoda; class Diplopoda; order Julida; family Julidae; genus Rossiulus; species Rossiulus vilnensis. The sequence goes on from JAQIXS010002399.1 coordinate 15,557, forward strand.
GCTAAACATATCTATAGAGCAGTGCTCCTAAATTCAACAGGGAAACCTATGGCGCCCTGGAGTTTACGGAGTCCTCGAAGGCGCAGTTTGTGAAAGTTATTCTAGACGGCATGACACTAAGAGGACTCCGTAATCGAAAGAGCCTATTGGCCCTTTGGGACGCCGTATTGATTTTTGATACCAGATAAAAATAACCCATTCAAGTTGGATTTTTGTGATAATAATAAATAATACCAAAGGGTTAAACCGGTTAGATATAACCGATACGTACGCGGTCTTGATTAAAGTGCATCTGTTCCTTCCTTTAGCCATCAAAAATAAATTAAGCCAGTGGGGAAAATAAATACGTGTATAAAATTACCTGTTAACGGCTCACTTAGGATTCAGATAAAAACATCCGAAGCGTTTAGGGTAGACACGAACCGGTTAAGATGTCTAACATCGCTTCGTTTATACATAGCCTACAATCTATCATTAAAATCCTGTTTTGAAATTAAACAGACGAGAAGGTAATTTATTCACCTACAAAGTAAATTCTGATAAGAGCAGTTAATGCAAACTAAGTGCTTTCACCTGATTTCCTTAGGGTTTTCAAGAACATTTTTTGGGGAGTTTAAGGTATTCTTGAAAGTTTCTGGGGTAATAATTCAGATGATATGGAGTAATGGAATCGTTGTGGGTGTTTCGATAAAAAAATATATGTAGCCTACTATGGAAGATTGCTTTTTTGTTTTTTTATGAACTAATTCCATAATATGCAACCCCGTTTAGGTATTAAACAATTATTTCAGACGATAACATTAGGGTAATTTTAATCTACATGTATTTCATTTTCCAGGTTGTTCAACAACAAAAATCGTTTCTGCATGGCTATTTTCATGATGTTGAAAATCTCATTAAAAATATTTAGGGAAATAATGGAGTGCTACGAAACTACGTTTAAAGATTACTTCTGCAAACGTAATCTAAAATCACGGATATTTGAAACGATTCAAAGCCGATGGAAATCACTGAATTGCATGTATTATTTCAGAAATGCCCAGTAATTTAAATACGTAAAAGATATCAAAAGTACTTCATTTCTCAGTTCATTTCTTAATTTATTTCGATCGTACCGCAGCGCCATCTGCGAGCATCTGCGTCGAACAGCTGATGACATAAAACGTGTCAGGGTGACAACGAAGCAGTGAAATTTTCAAAATTTCACGATCAATCGAGAGGTTTATTCTCGTTTCGGTGGCAAGTTTCCAAAACGCCTACATCGTACTCATTGGTGCCATCGTACATCGGGCACTATAAGTAGAAAAATGGCGAAGACAATAAAGAGTTAACATTTAGATGGCCTAGGACGTAAAACACGAAATTTAGCCCTAGGCCGAGCGGTTTATTAAGGATTCTGTTCGGGATAAATGACTGGTTAAATTTTCATTCACTTATGATTGTGTGGCAGGTCGTGTTAGATCATACAATTGAAAAGTGACTGTTGAGGAAGCGCTTGGCCTTGATAACACTTTTTGTTGTTCACATTTTCATTTATTTTCAGATTTCATAATGGGATGTCATCCAAAAGTGACTTTTCGACAAGGAAGTGAGTTCGGGGATCAACCGAAACCAGCAAAAAGTCAAGGATTGGTTATTGACGTCAGTTGATTTGATCCTGATGATGAAGATGGCATAATTTTTGTGTGGTAAGATAACACGTTTTATTTAGTTTATTAGCCATTTTGTTTGGTTACATTGTCGTAGTTTTATTTGGTCCTGATGACGTCATTTTTTGGAATGGTATCGCCATTTTTATGGTTCAGATGGCATTTATATAAACAATTGAAATATGACTCATGTTATTTGGTTGCGATGACGTCATTATCTGGAATTTTATCAGAATAGATGACGTCAAATCATGCTTCAGATAGCTTTATTTTTGGTTCAGGTGATGTTGGTTGACATTGCATTATTTATTTTGTTTTACTCAGGTGGCTATTTATATAAACAATTCAAGCATGACATCATATTTTATTTTATTTGGTAGATTACGTCCTAGGCTATCTAAATGTTAACTCTTTATTGACTTCATAAGACCATTTTTGGTCCAGACGATGCAATTATGTTGATATTTTGGTACATACATGTACGCTAAATATGGTCCCCATTTCGTCGTTTTTAGGTACGGATTAAATATCATGGCATGGATGACGTCATAATGTGTAATCATTATGCGTGCAATTTGATACAGATCACGTGACCGCATACTTTGATACATGTGATCTCATTTTATTCTTGTATCTGGCCCAGATGACATGAATTTAGCACAGATGCAATTTCATAAATAATATACATGTATATCCTCATGACAAATAATGACAGTTACTTATTAAAATTTCTTGTATGTAAAAATGCACAGGGCTTATAAACAGTAGGTCGAAAAGATAACTTAATTTATATAATTAATAAAAACTTATGCACTGCACCAGGGAAAATTGAAGCTCATTCATGGTGCTCATTCATTTAGCATCCATTGACACCATCTTGGCTGCCCCAAAACACAGGTGGCGCTGTGCCAGGTCCCATCCGAACAACTGAACTGACCTTTGAGGCTCTGGGAGCGCGACCTTCGTCGCATGTTGACGATGTCCTCCAGAGTTGGATCGCCCTCCACCATCCTGACGACTGGCTCCAGATCCGCCAAAGATTTTTCGGATGGCTTCGACATGGAGGCGACAATGGAATGGCCAAAATTAATCCCCGATCGTTGCTGATTGGTTTCTCACATGGGGAGGGGGGGTCCCAGATTCCGTAGGAAGACGTGGCCAATCGATACTCTTTATGCTCCAGGAGACGGCAGGCAGGCGCCTGAAAAATCCTGAAAGACAAACGTTTGATCGTGAGTAGAGGGCGCTAGGAGTGCATCAAGCCCAAGTGGGCGGGTTGTTGGAAGTGCATGATGCAAATCAGTTGACTTTAGGGTTTGGTTTGAAAGTGAGAACAGGAAGTCCTGTGTTAGGGCAAGTACCATCAATGTCTTTAAGGATTAGAATGTTTTTGGCCTCCACCCTGGCGGTGAAGTCATCGGCGACAACGCCCCCTGTCCGAATTTCGTAACGCCAAATTTCAAGGTTTACTAATTTAAAATGGTCAAATTGGACATTCGTTTTAATCGCATGCCGTCATAAGGCCAAAAATGTCAACGTGGTTGGCAACTCCTGCTTCAAACATGCTCAAGTCCCGGAAGTCCCACAGCTAAACTTGCCGGGTTCATGTCTGATAGCCAAATTCGTAAAAATACAGTTTTTGGGAAATAACCAATGCAGCTTTAAACGTTTTTACAGTGTTTAACGGTTTTTTTGGTCATAAATTCACGTCATTTTGGCCCTTTACTATCAATTTTATTACTAGGCCCTTGCATTTTTTATTTTAAAAGCGTATATAAAATATATATACATGACCAAACAACCAAAACATAACCGGAAATAAAAAAGTAAGTTCAGATAAATACACTGTATCGAAATTTATATATATATATATATATGAATAAGAAAGGCAAAGACAAATGTTGTTTATTGTTAAACGTTAAACAAAGCTTATTCTTTGCCAGCACAGATGGCGCTCCAATCGCCCATAAAGGGGTTTAAATTTGGATTAGCTGGCTGACGTTGAATGCCTACATGCACAGTATATCATAAATTATGAGAAAACTATTTGTGTTTCTTGGCCCAGAGTGGGGTCGAGTGAGGAAGTGAAGCCGACAGCCGAATTTTAAAGAAGATTAGCGCCGCAGATTGCTTTAACAAAGTTTTCAAAAATACAAAAATAGCTATTCAGAGTTGTATGTTTATATTTCTAGAAAAAAAATACCAATGGGAGTGGCCAAATGTCGCTATTTGACGTAGTTTCGACTCGTTTTCACCATAACATTTTAGCCTTTTAATGGATAACGATAAAATTTAATTGTGACCTCAATTAGGGGAGCGCCTTTATAGCGCCCTTCGCTAATTTATTGGATTTTTTTTTTTGCTTTTGATGTTACAGTTTTAATTTCCTATAAATGATAACACGCCACGTAAAACTGATGAAGCTCAGAATAAAATAAGTGAATATAGATGAAATTAGATTACGAGCTAAAATTATTTCGAAAATACGCCTTTTGGTTCGAAACGACAAAATAATTCAATTTGTGGTGAATTTTGAGATAACTTAGTTTTGGTGCCCAATTTAGTGGGCCTACAATACCGAAAAAGCCAGGAAAATTCGATAAGTTCATTCTTTTGATTATTGCTTGGCTCTAAATATTTGATGAGAATAAAACATTCACTTTTAGTCTTTGGCATATTGAGACTAGTTCAAACTAGGTAAAAAAATTAAAAACAACCGAATGTAATAAAATTAGTTTTTTTGTTTTTGCTGCACTCCAAATACCTCATTTTTTACTGGTATAAATTAAATTTTCGTTAGATTAAACTTATCGTTTTGACGTTTTTGTAAGAAACGTCTTGAACTTTGATTTTCATTTTACTAGGCCTATAATTAGGTTTTTTGATGAGATAAACATTGATTTGATGTTTGGAGCAATGGCATTTAAAACGAATGTTGCTGGTAAGTTTAAATGGTAAAGACTGAAAAAAATATCAAATGATTTATAAATATGGAGAGTTAGAAACCTTTCAACAGGATTTATTTCTAGTGAAAAATAACGGGAAATCAAGTTTTCAATATTACTTTTTAGTGAAACTTACTAATAAACATATCATGCCTACACATTATTCTAAATGGAAAAAATAAACAATCTAAAAAAATTACTTATTCTAAATGTAAGTACCAGAAAAATTTGACTTAACTTTTATTTTAAATGAAAAATAGTTAAAATTGTGCCGAAATTCGTTTCAAAAATGCGCTCGGACTTCAATAACCTTTTGCCTAGAATAAAGATTTATTGAAAGTAATTACCTTAGCCTTGCTCCAAACATTGATTTGATTTTTTTTGCATTTGAAAAATTAAAACACACGAAATAGCATCTTTAAAATTCATTTATCAAAGGTTATGTAATCAAAGGTTTGGATTCTTTCAGGTTAGGATGGATACATTCGATTTTTTTTGTCCTTATTTTATTTATTGAGTCCCCTCCACGTGGTTCTCTCCGGGGAAATCAAATTTGATTGAAAAATCGCCCACTAAACCTACTTAATGGCTGATTTGCATAACAAATGGAGTGAAATTGGTGCTGAAGGATATTGACTTGTCAGATAACGAATCCCCCTGAGACCCGCTGAGTTCTGGTTTCCAAACCTCTTAAGAATCAATCTAATTTTCCGCCAAATTTAAGTCACATCTACGTCAAAAAGAATCGAAAAAGTCATTTCGGAAAATTAAAAAAAAACAAAAAAAAACGTGGGTGTAGTCGCTAGCTGCGTGATTAGAATGCTGCTGATTTCAGTTGCGAGAAATGTTCGATAGATGGCGCTGGGTGCTCAGGATTGTACAGGGTGTGTCAGAATTCGCAAATTTTCATTTTTCAGTTTAATTAGATGGAATTGTGAGATTTGTGACGCACGTCGAACGTGTTGATACAAAAGGAAACTTTAATAAGCCATGATGGACTTTGAAAAGCGTGAAGCTGACTACTAAACATTTTTTTTGTCCTGTCATTGGACTTTTGAGAGATTTGCGACAGCCATTGTCAACACCTGCGGGGCTGACTTGCATGACGTCTGTTCATTTTTAAACCCATTTCAGTTGCTGGTCGCGTACATTTAGTATGAATTTATTGAACATTGCCTGCTGTCCTTGGATTTCCTCTTTGCCCAAGAGTATCGCGCTCGACTGACCAGGACTTGAATTTATTCCAAATGACAGAACTGAAAACCGATTTTCAGAAGCTGGTGTTCGCAGAATTTTGGTCAAGTTAAACTACATGTTTTATGGCCTATACGACCAAATCCCCCAATATGCGAATGACCCCCTCTTACCCCCCATTTTCAAATCCTGAGCGCAGGCTTGAAAGCAATCCTTGGTAAGGTAAACACGAATAAAGCTTATTCAATTCTGAGCACATGAAACCACGTCAGCGTCCGAAAAAACCAACCTGTTGTGACCAACCTGGAATGAATGATATCAAACCACCACTGCATCACTTGCCACGAGAGAAGAGGGTGTTTTGAAAGCTTTTTGGAGGTGCAAAACGCGTGGCACATACGACGTTACGGAAAATCATTCGGACAAAAATAATTGTTTCACTAAGTTCTCGTTTCTGTTTTCCTAATTAAACGCCAGTGGAGTGCTACGTCTGAACTTGTTTTAAAACCAAATCAGATAAGTGCTATCTATATTTTTCGCTGAAAAATTGACTTTTGGCCCTTGATGCGTTATGGTTTGGCAGTGTAGTCTGTTTTTCTGACACCTTAAGACTTTTCCACGAACTCCAATACAGTAACAATTGACGATTCAGAGCTGGTTTTGCAGACGCTCTCCTTTATTTGACGAGCGTAGGGTGAAAACAATGCGATGGGTGGAAAAAACAACAAAAACAGACCCACTGACAGCCAGTGCTACTATTTTTCGTTGTTTTCCGCACCAGTTACATTCAGATTTGCAATCAATGTTCTGGCGCTCGTCCCATTAAACGTTGTCACGGCGACCCCACGCTCCTTCCCCGCATTTCTAGAGGAACTCGGGTAACAAATCCAGTGTGGCGAAAACCAGCCTCTTTAATTTCATTTCAATCTTCGAAATGAATATCGAACGAAGAGGATTTTTGGTTTGAATTTTTAAAATGGATTTTCGAACCACCGCACGCGTGCCCGTAGCCATGGCAACGGCAGCGATCGAAACGTGAGGGGAGAACGTTCTAATTTCGAAAGCAAGATGGCCGCCTTCATTGGCCATTCGAACTGCTGCGAATTTTTGAAACGTAAGTTTTGTTCGTTGATCAGGTTGGTGTATAAACTGAGAAACTTTGATAAAACGCATCGATGAGCCACATTATTAGTTGGGGATAAATTGAACTCAAGTTTTCCACAGTTTTAGTGAAATAAAATTCCCTGACTTTCCCAGGTTTCTCAGGTTAAAAATGTTATTTTCCCCGGACCTGTAACGTCTCCTCATAAGTCAATAATAGTGAAATATAAATCGTTGAACATAGGAAGGAATTAATGTAATGTCGTATTTTTCTTTAAATAAATTGTTAAGGAATATCAAGCTGATGTAATTGAACACTGCGATCAACAGAAAAATTAAAACAGAGGTTATAAATTAAAGGTTTTAGCATACAAAATTTGCCAAGAAATATTGATTATTAATGGAACGCCGAAGGCAAAAAGTTTGAAAACAAATATCACAAATCGTGGTTTTCGGTATAAATTTCCGTACAAAATTTGCTTATAAATATTAATTAAAGGAATGGCGCCGGCAAGAAATGAATTAAAAAGTATGGAATTTTTGCCTTATAAGTTGGTAAATAATTCAAACTTGTGAAATCCTCCGACTTTTTTAAAACAACTTTCAAAGTTCCAATGACTTATCCAGGTTTTCCAGTCAGTTAACGAATCCATGACTTCCA
>JAQIXS010002400.1:0-23104 GCA_034700785.1 Rossiulus vilnensis
AGAAGGTGAACTTTAAAATGCCCATAACTCAGTGCACGAATATTATACCCAGAATGTTAAAGTTGACTCAAAGACAATCTGGATACTAATTCTCCTGTCCCGAACTCTATCCACCTTCCAAGGTCCCAGGTAAGGGACATCTTGTTTTGCAGTGAAATGGTTGCCCATTAAATTATAATCTCATTGCAATAACCAATCTTGACAAAAGTTTTAGATTTTGTTGCTTTAAATGTTTACCAAACACTTCCGAAAGCTTTCACATCATGAAATTTTGAGTACAATTATTTAATATTCTCTTACAGAACGTAACTTTCTGAGCATACATAATAAACTACATGTATTTTGAAGATGTTAAGAAATGATTGGAGGTGGGATAGGAAGATGTAAAACGTAATAATTGAGAAGTTGTAATTAATTGAGTAGTCGGCCAAATGACAAGTCACAACATCGTAGTTTTATGAAATTGTATGCTGTTGTGAAAGATTTCACTTGGAAAACTTGCTCACATCTCTGTCAGACAATTTGCAAGGGAATTGGAAATCGCATTTAACGAGACATCCATAAATGACCGCGAGTTTTTTTTGGTGCCAAATGTTGTCCATAATGGTCGACCATACATCTCCCTTTTGATGTCAAAGTTTCATGTCTGAGAATTAACTGGGCTGCGCAGCAATCAGCTCTGTTTGTATTTTTTGAAAAGATTTACTGTTAACAATAAGCAGTGTGCTGACACTAGTATTCTCTCATTGGAAAGCTTCCTTGATGGGCAGCCTTGTTGCGGATAGCCATTCCTACTTTAGCTTAATTTGTAAAAAACCCAGCTGTTATTAGTCTTGACATGGCCGATCGAGTTGTTGAAACTTGTGGAAGGGCGTAATGAAAAATATAGTGGGCTTTGCCGACGTCATCGGTGACATTATTTCGCTCTGAATGGTCCTTTTGTATTCGGCGTGCCTCGCAAGTGCGTGTTATCGCCCACAGGCTTAAGGTCATGTCTGAATTGTGTTAGCAGTGGTTGATTACAGCCTTTGAATTGACTGTTGGAAAATGGTCCATGGCCAGGACAACATTGTGCCATGTGGAATTAGGATGTTAGGAAGGTGACATTGCAATGCTACATCTAGTTGCGGCTCACGAATGATCTGGCTTTACTGCAAAGTGGTTTCAGCTTTTGTTAAGGGTAATAATGTTTTATTTATTTTTAAATGACGTTAAAGTTTTCCAAAAGTTGAAAACAATTATGGTTGCCTTGTAAGATCCATCGACATTACTATTCAGATGCACAACTAATTTTTTTTTCGCTTGTTTTTAAACAAGGAAAAATATGGTTAAAATTTTTTATTTCTACATTTGATTATTTTATAAATTATATATGTGGATTCGTTTGCAAAATGTGCTTCGAGACATAAAAGAAATGGTGAATCATTTACGATCATGGTTATTAAACATCATAGAATATGCATCTGTGATTGTAATCTAGTCTCACATTTCCTTACAACGGATGCAAATCCTGTAAAAATGCAATCATTTCTCGCGGTTGAGCTCAGATTTTAAACACATCAACGTATGCGTGTAGATTCTGAATAACTTATGAGGGTAATGGAGGAAATAAATCAAAAGTTAATTTTTTTTTGTATTTATGCTTATCAGCTAGAATGTTTCTTTAAACATTATTATACGGGAGAAAGACATAACGGTGAAATAAATGTATTCCTGGTGAGTTAGGATATCAAAGCTACTGATAACAAAAGAGGAAGTTTGTCTTTTGTTTTTTCCATATTCCAGCGTCATGAAGCAAGCAAGATGCATCTAAACAAATTCTCTATTATGTTACGTAAACAGCTAGTGTTGAAAATACGCAAAAGATTGCAACGAGCATTTTTGCGAACTCTTTAAGCTTTTTTTATTGCAGATATGACATCAATCGATACATCAATTTATTCTAACGTCATTTTCGCTTTTTTTTCTCATATTGGCAAGAATGTGTTTTAAACTGTTTTTGATCGTTTTACAATATGCATATTGTATTTTGTAAATTTTATTTATGTATTTAGTTTATCGAAGTATGATTATCAATCACATTTGAAACAATTCATAAACATTTACATATATTATAACAGCGGCCATTTAATTATGTGTGCGCGCATACAATATACAATGACCATTGTTACCATCGTATTACTACTGCAAGCATTGCGATGTACCAATTCTTGACATTTATTGAAAGTATCAACAATACTAGTTGTATTGTACTGCTATCTGAAAAGGAAAAATCGACTTGGTGGCTTTCAACTATTTTTCTTGGCGAGAATTGTGATTGTATCGTTACATGCTTTCTTAAGAGAATTGTGGATTTTATTGGAAATTCGAAATGAGCTTCGAACTCCGACAAACTTTTTGTGGCGATGTTGGCGGAGATTACCAGATAGCATTGCGATGCATTTGATCAGTTTCTGCTGAAAGGCACCTTTTTTTGTTAAATGTGTTATTTTTATTGAATTAAAAATGTAAATCTGTCGGAAGACAATCAACCAGCTGATTTATGTTTAAATTTTGAATCATTGTAAAATATATTTTTGATGCTACATTTTAGTGCTAGTCGAACGAAGCCCGGGACAAGGACATGTGGATCAATCTAATTTTATGCATATGGCTGCAGAATATGGCTGCTTTTATGGCATCCTCTGTGCTTGGATCACCCATTAATAGAGAAGATGGTGGAATATATAGACACGCGTGTTGCTGAGGGATTTTACATGCTGTGACTGGTCTACAATACGTATGCTATTAGTAAATATAAAAAATATGCGAATGATTTTTTCCTATCAATTTGTATGCTAAAATTATTTTGAATGGCAAAAATATTAACTTTATATAAAGGTCAACAAGGTTCACTACGCTGGGAATATGACTTTTTATCCACCCCTACTACAGTAACACCCAATGTCATTATTTATTCCCGAAGGGGATTTTGGAGCTTCTTATAGTAGGATATCCGCATTATTTTCTTGTTCCTTTATCTGCAAATTTGACTAGCCCCATGATTCAGGTTACCAATGACATTAGGTGATGCTATCACTTGTCCATTTCTCGTAGAAATATGCCATATCTTAAAAGAGTAAAGCGTCCTTACTGTTGCTTATTAACACGTTTGCAATACCTCTCGTATTGCATTCATTCGAAGGATATAAATTCACAATTGAATTTAAAAAGGATTAATACTATAATCACTATGTCAAATTAATACAAACCGTAGCTGGTGTAGTTAGTGTTATTGTAAGAAAAGGACATGCTGGTAACATGTTGAAATTGTTATGCTATTAACTACAGAATACTGTTAACGACTAATATTGAAAATGCCTAAATTAGCTAGAGTTCGAATCAGTTATTTACCATTGATAGCAATGTTACATGCTACAACATACATTATTGCATAAAGACAAGTTTTCTATTGTTACAACATCGACATCCCAATTTGATTACTTGCAGGAGATATTGATTTAATATCGCTATGTAAACATTCACTTCATTTACTCCTCCAACAGTGGTGTTCCAATTGACACCGTTGCAGATATTGGCTTTGTGCCTACAAGTTAAATCCCATTGTCATATCTGGCGCTTCGCAATTGCCATATAGCCATATGCATTATCGAGGAGGGATCGCAAATGACCCAGGCGTCGTTGTCTTTCAAAAAGCACCTTTGCGACAGCTTGTCCACCATCAGCGATGGCTGATGGAAACTGCACGCGTCTAATGATGTTACGTCTAACCGAAAAGGAAGTGTTGTTATTGTTGTCATTATGATTATCGACGCGTGCTGGTGTCACGTGCCTCTTTTCTGCACAAAACTGTTTTCCTTTGTTCTTAACTCGAGTTGTTACTGGGCTAGGCATGCTTCTGATAATCTCAAAGCGAATTTGGAGGTCCCTAATGGCAGGTGAGGGCATTTTCTTGTCTGAGATAAAAGCGGGTCTTGACATTGAGGTGATTGCCGGTGTCTAGTTGAGGATGGTGGTTGTATTTGTTAAACAAAGTGCAAACACTGCAATGGTTAACAGCAGTAAAGGAGTTAATGAGGAAACCTTGAATTCACATCTAGCCGCGTTTATCTCTGGATTAAGCACCTTACGATATTTTTTCTAGAAAGCAGTTATGTACTTCTGAAAGCCTTTTGTCGTCCTGATTGGTCTAGTCGGAAATCGCTTATTTTATGTTTATGGCAGCTGCTTTATTGAGCACGGTTTTATGTATCTGAATAGGGTATGTCTTGGTAGTTTTCTCTAGAAACACGTCTGATCGTTTCTGGAAATATTTTGCTTTGATTTTATATTAGCTGTGGAAGAAATATTTTCTCAAAATTGGCGTTTGCTTTTCCTGGATTAATCTCACTCTTTTATCAGGTGTACGCTTTTTTTCCGTTGATGAAAGCTTTTCTTTTTATTTAAAAAAATGTTCTTATGTTTTTGTATTAAGTGGTTGTTCTTGTGCTCATACCATAATTAAGCTGGATTGGCTGACTTTTCAGTTTCTTTCTTGTTGCATAACTATAAAAATTAATGTTCTTTTCGAGCTTTAAGGCAGCTTCTTTATGTGTTCTCGCGCTTGGAAAGCACCTGTTCTGCGTTTCTGAAAGTCTGGTGTTTTCTCTTGAGATTTATTTTCTTTTCTCACAAGTCCGCTTGATTTTAGTTTGAGCAGTGGTTTTTTGTCTATAAGAGTATTTTGTCTGCTGTAATTTAAGGACTATTTTGCCATTTATGTAAGATGTTTGATCATTTTCAGCCCAAACGAGGTTTTTTTTCTTCACTAAAGCATTTTTTTCTTTCTCTTGGAAAATAATTTTTGAGTATCTTCGTGCATTTACGTTCATATTTTTAACATGCATGGTACATACACGTATGCTCTGGTAATATAACTGATACTATTTATGAAAAACAAGATTGTTGTGCATTTATTTTGCCCATTGTGGGGAAACAGAAAATTATTTTTTCTTCGGAAAAGTGTTACGTTCACAATTTAAATGGTATCTTCTATTTGTTTTGTTTTCGATTTTCAAAATATTCATTTTCTCTGTATAAATTAATTTGAAAACAAAAGGTTATTTATTTTGACATTTCAGATGCGACGTTCGTTATTCAATTGCCGAAATTCAATTTTATGTTTTAAAGTTTATTTCCTGGAATTGCATTTTGCTATAAAATGTTATACAGAAAGTGCCCATTTCCCGAACTTTGCATTTGAAACAAATAAAAAAAACTGTTTTCCGAATAAATGTATTCAGAGAAACCGATTTCTAGTTTTTATACAGCTCAGGAATAAGGTGTTCACCATCGTGTTTTATTGTTTAGTTGTATTATAGGGGCAATACACATGTGCAGTCGTTTAGAACGTCTAATGCAACCAATTCAGTGTAGAAAGAGAAAAATTCCATTCTGGGAAAATTCCAGTCTGAAAGCACCTGCGATGTTGTATTCGCTTTCTACATCTATTCTGTATTGTGGGTGTTGCAAATGAATGTCGTTAGATGCTATCGAAATGCATTGAAAAAAATGTATCGATTTTGTCAAATTTCGCCTGGTTATTTATTCGTCCTGTAAAAATATCCACTAGGAGCTATAGAGTAAATCAAATAAACAATGATACAAGAATGGCGATGCAAATCCAGGCGCATTGAGTTTTTTGTAACAGGTAGTTAACATAATGCAATATGTTTCAATGTATTTTTTTCCTATTTCTAGGTAAGTCGCTGTACATTTGAATTCCAAAGTTGTGCACATTGCAGCTCCGCCATTTCTGGTAAGCATCACTTGCCCTATCAAGGGATATTGTTGCGGAATTGATGAATGTTATTTGCCCTCAAGAGAGTGTTGTATAATGCCTGATGGCGTTTACTACTAGAGGAGAAATTAGAAGTAATTAGCACTGACTGGGGATGATGATGGCCATGCTCTGAAACTGGCATAATATATTTGTGAAATGGAAATGGAAGGTTGCATGCATTTTTAAGAGTATAGGGAAGAAAATCTGTGCAATTGTTTTCATAAAGCTCTACAATGAGACGTTGTGAATATATCAACTTGTACAAAAGACATACATGTATTTACACGAAGACAACGATGGTTTCTTCGCTTTAATCACATCGCTTAAATCCCTGGAATCTTCTTTTTTTATTTAAATTAATGGGTGCGTAAAAGAAATGAATTACAGTATCAGAACATAAGTACAGTTTCTATATGATTTAAATGTACTTATAATTGGAGCAATCGTAATAATTATTAGGATAATAAAAAGGGAAAGTTTAATTACATTTTTAATATCAAAATAAACTTTGTAATCATGTGCCGATACCTTTTTATGTAACCAGGAATATTTGAATGTAATTATCTCTGACATAATTAATTAAATGGAAAATCAATGTAGTTTCCCATTCTGTTTGTGCGCCTTCATGTAGGATTGTAGGAGCCACTATTGCTGGTTTGCGGTGATTTGGAACATGCAACCACCCACGCTGTTCAATCAGATTACCAAATGAAATATAAATTCAAAATTTCACAGTGCACTATATTTAAATGTTTAATTTTACAAAACACACATTGCATTTGTTTAATCAATTGTTTAATTAAACTTTGTGAAACATTGTTTTATTTATTTGAGACACAGCAGGATAACGTTTAAGTAACATAGTCATGAAAGCACATAACAGCATTACATGACAACCTACAGATGATTACATCATCTGGTAAATGATTGTACCTTTAATTTTCCAACAATAAAACGGATATTCATTACAAACGATATTTTCCAACATGTTAGAACCAGCTTTGAGAGGCACTTAAGATCGTTAAAGGTCGTGCGTTTTGTTAACAGAACTTCATAGTTTATCATAGAAAGACCAAATGTACACGCATGATTCATATTTCATGAAAACCAGAGTTTGGCCTTTGGTTTACGATTTTCATGAACTCAGTTATTCATAAGTGTTCGCGCGCTACGAATTACTTATTCCGAGATGTAGCTTCATCATCCATGCTCAATTCACATAATTTCACCTAACTGTGTCATTCCTTAGTTCGCCACCCCGAGGTGTGCTATCATCAAAGGGCAATCGTGCCTTTGCTGAAGCCTCGCGGTCCTACGTTCGTTCAAACATTCAACCTTCCTTTATTATTCGAGAAATATGAATGCCTGAATCGATGTAGATTTTGCTTTAAAAAAAAAGTGGGGCACGTTATTCGATTATCGCTCGCGACTATTGATCCGTCGTGTCATTTTATGTCAAATGTTCCAAGTTGCCTAAAATGAGGAAGAAAGAGGCGAAGATGGCAGCGAGTGGGCCGAGAAATGCTAATTTGGCGAGCAATTGACAATTCTTTTGACAACATACGCCGAGCACGTACTGCCATTTCCTAAGTTGCGAGCCTGACTGGAATAAATTGTACCGGAGGGAAGATGTGGGCGCCATGTTTGCTAACCGTGGCTTCTTAACTGTTGACTGGGACACTGGAGAGCGGGGTGATTGATGGCCGTCTTGGTAGGCCTACTACTCAACAATTTCTGCTTTAGGTGGAGCACTGGGGTTTTACATGGTCGGAGTAAGTGAAATTCGCCAACAGCACTTAATGACACTGTTTGGCGAGTGCTGTCTCTTGGGCTTGTTGCTGTTGAATGGGAATTCGATTAAATAACCGAAATACTTGAACGCTTCTCACAACATAGGCCCATTCGGAGCAAGTGAAATCTTCTCCTACAAAAACTTGGCTTTTGTATGTTGAAATTGGTTAGACTTTTCGGTTAAAATTGGTAGAAAGCTTTTGGAAAATTGGTTAAACACGTTATCACTATCGTACATTTATGTTGTCTTGAGAGATAAAGTCAGTTTGAGGGAACGCTAACCTTCATTTGCATGGTTCTGCTCAGTTTCTGTTGCCATCTGGCTTAAACATGTTAATAATTCGTCAGCTAGGAATACGTTATCTTACAGCCATGCGATTTTCATAAAATTAGCACATTTTCTTTCAGGAACGTTTCAAGCATGTTGCGAAACTTATCATTTGCTAATCAGTAAGAAAATATTCAATGTTTCGTTCGCATACTACTTTCCCAGGGGAGGCGAGCTATTTTATGCCTTATGCAACTGGAAATATTAGCTAATTTATAGGCCTTGACGAAATACCAAAAATATCATCGGGCGGCTTCAAATTACTTGAAGGTACAGAATGTAGATGTAGATGTTGTTTAAATGGAATGATGTGTTTACTTCAGTTGATATGCTTGTTTTCGTTTAAGGTATGTCCAATTTTAAGCTTTTATCAGGTATGTAGTACGCCAATTCGAATTGGGATGCAATAAGTTTAACTAGATAATTTAATTTTCATATCTCCTCAGCAAACTGATTATTTTTGGAAGGGAAAAAGTTGTTTTCTGAAACGTAAACCGTCGCTATTGCGGAATGTTTGGAAATGGTTTATTCGCATTGCATAATCTTGTTTTCGTCTGAGGAAAACACGAAGAAAGCTAATTTCGCTGAGAAAGGTATTTTTATGAGGGGATATATATACTGGCATACCAGTGGAAAAGATAGCTTTATCAGGTGGATAAATTTCACCACGAGAGGTAAATATATTTTTCATGAGGTCTTATAGATAAATCGAAGGAACAGATGTCTGATTCTTGCCATAAATGCTGGTTTATGATGCGGAAGGTTTGTTTTCCACGGGTAATTGGTTGGTGCTAGTAAGGGTAAAAATTTTATGAAGTTGAAAGGTATGCTGTGTGCAATATTTACTTACATGAGTGGGAAGGTCATGCAAGTGGCAATACTGTAAGAGCTTCTTTTATTCACAAAGTGTACCCGCAGTTTTCTCTTCAGTTACTCTGAATGTTCATCGTACCTTCCTGAGATGCAAGTACAAGCATGCCCAGTTTGGCGTGGCTTCACATTTGCATATGATACCTTATGGACCCCATTGTTATTTTTACGTACATGTATGTGCACTTCGGAATAACGTGCACTTTAGGTTGGGGCCACACAAGCGTTTTTGTGTGATGCGTTTTCTTCGACGATTAAAAGGACGGACGGCCAAGGTGGCCACGCGAGCGTCGTCCGTTTAATGTAATAACCGTTTCGATGAGATAATTATTCCTATGGGAATCGCTGTGCGTCTTGGCATAAAAACGTCGGAAAAATTGACGTTCAAATTGTTGTCCGTTCATCGAGACGCGCATGCTGAATGTACACTCAAATACACGACAAAGTATTTCTATGACGGACGTTTTGGCGTTCATTGTGTCGGACGAATGGCATAAGTTATCATTAGATCAAGTTTCAACCAAACATTTTCCAGTAAAAAACGTTCTATATGACCGTACACTCATACAAATCTGATTTTACATCAGTTAGTCTTCTAACGTGGTTTATTTTACATGGTTTTCTATGAATGTAATCAAGTGATGCAAGTGAATTGTAATCGAGTGATTCATAAGCCTAATTAGGCAGGTAAAAAGAAGTTGGAAATAATTGAATACGTAAATGCGGAGCATGCCAGTAACTGCAGACCGCCATGTTAACTATTCATGACAAGTTCTGTTGTCAGCTCCAGAAGCATCAGAGGGATTTTCATCCCGATTTGGTTATGCAAAGCCAAGCCTTTTATCTTCACATGCGAAATGCATCTGCTAGCTCTTAGGAATTGAAATTATTTCTCGGCTGTCAGTGAGCCAGTCTGAGGGCCTCTGCCAGAATGGCCACCTGGAGACCGATCCTATTGCCTTCTGCAGCTACCGATGCGGATCTCGCTCAAAGGTCGCCCCTGTGCGACCGTTAAGGGCACCTTCGTGGGCGCTTCGAGTTTTTTTCCAAATTTGGCAACCATTTGCTCGTCTGCTTGAGCGTTAAATAAACGGCTTTCAGGGACGCCCGATTCTGAATACGGTGCCCTCCAAATCGATAAACGGCACCGTGCAATAGCTATTATTTACAGGTACGTTTGTTGTCAAGGTGCCACAAAATATTTCAGCGAGGGATGTCCCGAAAGTCGCAGAAGGGTTGGGACGTGATTTGATGACAACTTCAACCAGTTCCAATTGATCCCGCATTGCGTGACGCAAATTGGCCGTACAGCCAATGTGGGAACTAGAATCTTAATCGAAATCTTCATCAATTGGTAATTGCATGGTTTATTCATGCACAGGGTTCCGTAGTGCGAAAACCCCAGCTATTAATTCGTCAGGGCTTTCTTCTTTCTCGTTGCACTCTGAAGCAAATCGTGTTGCTCAGGTGGCATTATGTTATATGATGACACTATAAAATTATTTATTTCAGAACATCACTATATGTGGTTGGTGGGGGTGTAATCCATACACCCAAATTATTTGGCATTTAGCACATCTGCGTGACCAGCAGCATCATTGCAATTGAATTTCTAGTAGGTCAAGGCTGCCCTTTATAAAGGATAATTGGTATAATAAACGCTTAGCGCATCACTACAAAAGGAATTTAAACAAAAGTTAATATAACAAAACTAATTTGTATTTTTCGTGCGCTGACGTTTTGTGTGCAAATGCTGTGCTAAGACGCTTCAACGAAATACTTGGTTAAACAGTTCCATCGAATATCAGTATTTGAAAACCTGTTACAAATGGCTACCTCTACAAATCACAGGGTAATGTTAATGACGCCGTTCTTCATGTAACAACGTATAACAAGTGACAGTTGAAAGGAATTTTTGGAACTAAATTCAACTTTTGCTTTGGAAAAGCAGTGATCAGCTTTTGGTACAAGAATGTACTTTTGTAACAAATGTTTATTACTCAAAAAACCCAACGTTAACTTTTACTTTTGTTATTTTGAACTTTTGTTTTGATGGCTAAGTGTCTTATGAGATATTGGTATACAAGATTCGCATTTTCCTGTAGCCATTTTAGCGTCACGGGATAAAAATGTTGACAATACACAAGCAGATTGTGCGAGTGTAACTAATAAGATGATTTTTGCCAATTCTGCTGAGATTTGGATTAAATTTTGTTAACATTGCTTGCAGTTTTTTTGCCATTCCTCAGGAGATTTCTTAAATTGCCAATCATGTTATAACTTTCAAAAATGAGACTTTCCCTTATTAATTAATATCGACGTAATTTAATTACCGAACATCTTGCCTCCGAAATTTTGAGAGAAAAAGGAAAGCGAAACCATGCAAGCCGTGCAGTATAGGAGTAAGGGAATGAAACCACGCTCTAGTTATGTTTGTGGTTGGAACTGTAATCAAGCAGTTACACTGAATGTGCAGCCTGTAGGTGCTACAGAAGTGAATCATACAAGGTACCCTTGCAAGCGCTTTATTTTTGTCAGTTTGTTTCGTGAATAATAAATCGCTCTATGGGTAATAAATTGACAGAGAGGTTTCCCGTCAATTTTAAATTACTGCTTGGCATTACATTGCTGTCGAATTTGATAAAATTTGTGATAATATTCATTGGCAGATTTTGTTTATGAAATTTGAGTTGTCCGTTATAGTGCTAGTATCATTCACATTCTTGGGCTTGTTTGTATCAATGTCAACAACCGGATTTACCATAATATGGTTATTTGATTTCAATGGATGTTAAACATTCGTGTGCATATCCTGTTTGTCAAATTGAATCCCACGCAGATGAAAATCTTCTATACTTTTCATGAAACGTTTACAAACCTTTACCGAAAGTTTACCATTGTAAAGTAATGATGCGGAAGCTGATTTTGGAAAAGTATAATTTAAGTCTGGAGAAACAAAACCTTAACTTTGAATGGAATTGCAAACTGAGCATCAGCCAAGATTCATAAAATAACAAGAGCGGTTTTATTAATGTTAATACAAATATTATATTGCAATATCTAGATGTTAAATTACAAATAAAATGTTTCAAAGGAAAACAATGATAGTCTTAAATAAATAATAATCGCCGCCAAGCAGGAAAAGTAATAGAATGAAACTAAATTTGAATTACATTTAATATCCGTTGGATAGCTTACATCAGTCTTTCATTTTCTTCTCTCCTGAATTTCTTTTCTTCGCTTTCTAAATTTTACTCTTGTGTGCATCATGCCTACTCAGTATTTTGTTTTATATGCTTGTAAAGGTAATTGACATTATTCAATCTCTTTTCTTCGTGTTTTTATTTATGTTCTCTTTTTAATTTCTTCAGTTTCTTCCGACTCTTGTTGCTTATTTTTTCTTCTTTTTTTTGGTCCTTTTTATGTAAGATACTTTCTTTATGTGAATTAAATATATAAATACAGGTCAAAATCATGTTTATCCTCTTTTCACTATTCGTGTATAGCAATCACATATGTGCCATGCCATAACATGTTAGTCGCAAAATGTTCACATGTTGCAGTTGTCCATTTATTGAAATGATCCAAATTTACATGTATTTGAATGCTTAAATAGATTGTCGTAAGGTCATTAGAATTAACGTCTTTCAATTAAATTATGGTGATGCTCATAAAATTCCTTAAATTAATATCGAAACCGTTCATTTCATGACTTTGGTGTACTTATAGAATAATTTTGGAAGATAAGTATTCTATTAAGTATATTATAACATTATCATTAAAAAATAAATTTGTGATCAAATAGATAATGTTCCTTGAAATGAGTTCAGGCATATTGTTTAATGTCATTAGAAACAAATTCTAAGTATTTGACAAGTCGTAACCAATTCCTGAATTTAATGAATAGTAATCAAAAGATGTATGTACTGTCTCAACTTTGCTTCTTTTTTAAAACCGTAGTCTTCGGTGCTTTTACAGTTCTTTTTATTTCGGAAACAATTATTAAAAAATGAAAGCCGTTGGCGTAAAAATTTGATGCATGATCCCAGGAGTCACTGATGTGAAACCTGCTTAATAGGGCAAGATCATGAAAGGATTTCAATCTGTGGAGCCATTCCTTTTAAAAGACTTCCTGAGCCGTTGGAGGAATTGTAGGCCCATGTCCATAGCTTCAAGGAGACGCTTTAACAAGCTCACTTGATCTGACCAGTTCGTTTGTGATCATGCAGTTAGGGCCGTCTTATCGAAATATCCATTGTTCATCTCAATCCATCATCGGATTCCCAGATGACGCAAGGAATTCTTATTAGCCAGTTATTTCAGTGGTTGTTGCCACTCTCGTTTTCATTGGCTGGCGGCGTTTCAGGAAAGAAACTTGTACCTGCGTCTTTCCGTTAAACATTTCAAGGATGTCCTGAGCCCCTTTTATCGCAACTTTATTGTTTAATGCGCTTTTTCTCGACTTTGTTGTCGTCTTCTTCTCGGTATATTTTTTGATAAACTTGGAAAGATGCAGCTACTTTAATGGTTGCATGGTGAAATGCACTTGAGAAACGTATTATTTCTGTAAAAGAACTTAAGTTTAACGAATTTATTATTCATATTGAAAAAAACTGTTATGCAACATCTGATGCCCATTTTCGGAGGTTTCATTAAAGGAAAAAATCGGTTTACGTTGGGCGCATAACGATTTTTTCAAGTTTAATTTTTTTTATAAATAAATGGGACATTTTCAAATTATAAAACGTAAAGCAGACCCTAGGGAACTACCACACGGAAAAAATATACATTTAGCTATTATAGTAAGTATAATTATTTTCATTTTAAATTTTGCGTCCGAATGTTTAAAACATCATTGAATAGTTGAACTCAGTTCTTTTATAGAAATAATAGTGTGCACTTAATCATTTTGTCAGACCTAACCTCAAACCCGTGCACGTGACAAGGGAGGGAGGTTTAAAATCCTACCTCAATTCCAACCGAGGTCATGGCAAGGTGATTGCTTCGATATGTATTAAACCCTATGTCGAGCAAAATTTTGATAATGTTTGTATAATTTTATGAAACGTATGGCCCACCGCTGCTGCTCCTTGACCTTTAAGATGATCAGCCATCTTCACGGCTAAGCAGCTTTCTATTCCCCTTAATTGAAGAGCCATTAGCATAGTGATTGTGTCGTTATAAAGCTTTCAAACGATCGATCATAGCTCGCTCGGAATGGATCTGCACCGGCTTAAAATGGGTTCAACGGGGTTGGCGTTGGAGAAGTTGAACATCCTGCACCAGATCCCGCAGGCGAGATCCAGACGTTGATGATGTTCAGATGTGTGGCTCGTGCCGCGTTGAAAATGATACCTGCACTTCGAGACAGTGTGATACAGACCTGGTGTCTGAAAGCCAAGTGCAAAGACCTCAGGCTATGGATAACCACGCAGAATTTATTGATACGGCTACTGCAATGCGTCATGAGCGGTTTAGGCATAAACCTTGGCTGTCTTTCCAGATATGTCAAGCAGCAGGGGATGACGTTATTTTGCAGTGATTCGCGCATGCGCAAATCAAACTGGCTTCAAATTGCGGCGGTTTCTGTTTCAGCTTAGAAATCGGTTTCTTGATTGTCGTTCAGATTGCAATTTCCTGCTGGTGACTACAAACATTTTTGTGATGCTCTGATATTCTATACAATTTTCCCCCTCATCGCAGTCGAGATCCGCTTCTGGTTCTCAGGCTTTGCGTCGCGGTTTCGAGATGCTCTGTTCCAGTTTCTCCAGATTTCGCTTAGTTAAATCCAATTAATCTGGTCTCTCTCGGGTCTCTTCAGATCTCTTATCAGAGCTTCTCTTCAGCTCATCTCTCATCAAATAATGTTTTTATTTCCGCATTCCTGCAGTTATTCTGAGATTGTCAGCTGTTCTCGAAATGGTCTCTTCGTTCTTACGAACGTTTGACATTTTCACTCTTGTTTTGTCGGCTCGTTCCTTTGTTCCAATTAGCATCGATTAGGCGAACAAGGTCGCACCTTTCTGGAAACCAAAAATAAACGGCTTTTGTTCTCCGAGATGAATATTTGATGGGAAGGTGGCGGGAGCGTTCGGGGATGTGCACCCACCTTTGTTTCTCTTGGGTTGTGATCGATACGGCATATTTGGGGCGTGGACGATGTAATTATTAACGGCGCTTATAGATCAGATAGATTAATTAGTAAGAGTCCCGAGAGAAAGCACCGGCGTGGGGAAGTTTAAGGCAAGTGGCGAGATGCATCATGGGAACGGTAACCAGACGATCGATTGGCTGCTGTTACGAGCTGCAGACTTTGCTAACTTGGAAACTTAACAATTAATGAATTCACTTTCCTGGACTGAACCTAAGAACGTTTCTTTATTTGATTCGGTATGTACATAAGGCCAATGGTAAAATACACTTTGAAAGAACCGCCTGGTATAAAATGTAAGTTCCGGGTGGAAAAAGCAAATATGGGCCATATTTTATATGGACATATGACTAATTCCAAATATGGTTAGACTAGAAATTGGCTGCAGATGGACGTAAATGGACCATATGCTGCTTGTATAAGTTCATAAAATACATATATACGATCATATACGATGGATATGTTTTTAATTCTTGAATTTGACCTTATATGTCAACAAATTTACAGAAATTGTCTTACACATTCGAACGTGTACTTATCTATTTATGTACATACCTGAAAAAATAATACAATAGCTTCCATTTTATTAAAGTCACTATGTTATATTTAGACAGGCATGTATTGCATTTGCTTAAGGGAAGTAAGCAGTAATGAGATTCTTTAGTACTTAATCGAATATTTCCATATATGGCCAAGAATGCAGTGACAGAACCTAAAATTGCCAATTTCCGGTTTGAAGACCGGTGTTACATCAAGCGAAACGCCCTGTTTATTTCAGAAGTAACAGTACGTCGAGGAACCCCATAGATTTTGCAAAATTGATAGATTTGACACTTCTGAAACAGTGTTGTTCTAAGATAAAACGATTTACAAAATTGCTTTTCCTGTAAATTGCAATTTTTTTGAGTTGTCACTGCTGAAGTATACATGTATATACGTGAGCTATATATGAATTTATTAGAAGTGAACATGTACTTACATGTAGATGTCAATATATGGTTATATATGAACTTGTACACGACCATGTTACATGTTTCCACCCGGGCTATCTTTACGATGTTTCTTATATTTTTTAAGGAAATTTTATTTAAAAATATTGAGTTTGAACGTTTAGCGAAAAGAGTCGTTTCTTCTTTAATGCACTTGTTTAAGTTGAAATCCGAATACATGTAAAATTCAACTCACTACTTTTCTGCCATGCACCCAATTTATTTGGCGTTCACCACCTCGTCTGGCTGGCTACCAATATCATCTTAATTTGATTTTTAGTAGCTTACCATACATTTCATGGAAGATAATTCCAGAGCCTAATGGCATGCAGAAATAAAACCAACTATATGGATACGCATGAGCTAGAAGTTACATAAAATCCCCCGAAAATACCATCAGTTTTTAATTCCTGTAAGCGTTCCAACTGAAAGCGTTCCACCATCTCAAACAACTATTTGACAACTTCTTTCTCATCAAGGAAACGGCACTTGCCTATATGGTTTTTAAGGATTAAATACTTTATGGAAATTAATTAAAGGTTGAATTTTGATGCATTATTGCCACGTTTAGTTGGTTGCGTTGAAATAAATGGACTGATAACAAGTGATGTTTGAACACAATGCGTCTGCCCTAATGCACACACCCCAGTGGGCAAACTGAAACGTCTGGGTTAATTGAAAATGGATAGCGTTAAATGATGGTGCAGTAAAATGTGCAACTCGTTCGGAAACACCTTCCATCGGCTACGCATTGTGCTGAATGTGTACTTGAGCAAGGCAGAAATTGTGTAAACGCAGCTATCTCGGCTAGCCTAAGCTGAGTTCATAAAAGCGTAGTTGAGTCTATAGACAGTGGCGCAAAGAGCAAGGAATCGATCAGCTTCAAGAATGGCCTCAATTCCCTCGGATTTACACGATTTCGAGGAGGCTTATAGAATCTTCGCCCGTATAGTATTTTTTGTTCATTTTCGATTTCGTTCGTAAACTGGCCATATCGACGCGAGAAAGCTGAAAAGTAAATAACAAAAAAATCAAAGAAAGGAGAAAAGATAATACACGGCATTAGCTCGATTTTATTTGACGGTATACAAAGCAGAAGCAGAAGCGCAAGGGTGTAATCGTGTTAGTAATTGTTTGTTCATCGCCCTGAATTCACTGTCTTTTCATTATGCCATGCTTAGTATTGATTAGTAGATAATTTGCTATTTCCAAAGGAAGTTGTGTTAATAGAATTTCAAAAGACAAATTTTCGAAACTACATGAGATTTACTTTTCAAAGAGTGGTACGAATCACAAAAGTGAAAATGAAAGCAGTGAGATCTCTATTATTACCTCAAACAATACATTTTCCACAAAAAATAATTTCATGACAGGAAAGCAAAAACTGGTTCTGTTAAGATTTTTTTCAGGTTTTTCCTACCAGAAATTAAAGAAATTCAATACTCGACTGTAAGAAGGTAAGAAAATAAGCAGTTTTTCCGTAACTAAATAAGTTTTCTTATACACTTTTATTTTTAGACAGACCATCAATGAATAGACAGCATATAATAACCAGACGTATACTTTTAACTTGTTATAAAGAAATTAACAAACGATTTCAAATACAGACCATTTAGCAGATAATTTGGACAATCACAAATTCGTAATTTAATATTTTTTTTAAAAAACTAAGAGACATTTGTCATTCAGGTATTGATTCTGGTCTTCGTGTGGCTGGAGGATTTTGAACTAGTAGTAATTTGTAGACACAGCCAATATTTTTGTTAAATCACAACGTGCATAAGTGTGGATCAAGTGTGCATAACCACATGGTAAGTGTAGACTTCGGAGGTACGCCTACGAATACGATGTCGACACTTAATGCAGAAGAAAATGACCACAAAATACCCATTTTTGTCTTTCCACACGCTACAATTTGTATGGAATAAAGTTTTAGTGTTAAAATATTAAAGGGGAGCATTTTCATATTTCACTCTTACTAGAGTGGTGCATTGTTCTGTTCCAAGATAAGGAATATGGCGATCCATTGGTGGTGCTAACATGGGGAGATTACATTCCATAGTTTACCATTTAAGAATAGATAAATTTTGAAAAAGTAAAATGTTGTGTGTCAGATTGGAGACATTAAGTGGTAAATATGTGAGGAGTTTTAATTATTTTCAAATTTTAGATTGCATAATTGGAAATTGAATAATTTTATAGTTGAACTTATTGTAAGAAAGTCCCTATTTCCCCTAATGGTGTCACAATGTCATTTAGGTATAACGTTTTCATAGTAAGAAAATGTTAATAAAAAGTTGTTACCACAATACTCGACTGTTAAAACATGTGTAACTATGAATATGACTCGATCCCTTAATTGTTTAAATTTGATATACAGAAGTAGGAGCACTCTGTATATGGTAAGGGAATATGAAAGCGATTTTTAGTCGTGAAAATAGCGATTTGAAAATCAATATTATTGTTTTCATACCACATTTATTTTTTGAGCATGACACTACAGAGCGAGTAAATTTTTAAAATTTTTAGATGACGTCCCTTGACCACTCACATAATCTAACATGGACGGAGTTGTCTTGGTAACCTTTGATTATGGCTGCCAAATGAAACCTGATCTAATGCGTGCCACGTTCCACAATCATTACGCCGCACTTGATACAGGGAAGCCAAAGAAATCAATTTAAACTCTGGTCGAAATGATTCAATCTAGAATTTCTGGAATCGCAATCTTTGTTTGGCGGTGCAATAAAATGTGAGTGACAAGATTTCCCTATCGGTTCAAATGCATTTTAGATTTTTATGTGTATCAAGTATGCATAATGTGTTGCAGTGATGCTGAATATATGCATTTGAAATTCACAGTAGGTTAAATAATGTTAAAGAAAATCAAAATTGCACAATTCGGTAGAAATAATTCTAGTTTTTTTTTCAAATAATCTCAACTATCTCTATATGGTTGATTTGTGTGTTGTGCTACGGTTGGGGCCAGTTAATGGCGAGGGGGAGCGTTTCCTGGTAAGAAAATGTATGTTATACTATAATGTACCGGGAAGACTAGCACAAGTGTGAAAATAATGTGGGAAACATGTTATTATAACATTTAAAGTTTTATGGCATTGATATGTGAAATTGGTTTGTGCAAAATGTGCTCTGTGACTTTAATGTTGTTGAACGTAATTCATTTCATGATTCAGTATTTAAAAATCTTTCGTCTTCTGTATAGAAACATGTTGAGAAACATTTATAAATGATTTTTTGTTTGGAAATTGAAATTAAAAATTAATTAATCTTGAGCAGTACCTCAAAGTAAATTATTATAGACATGTTTAGCTTATTTTTAAATTATACAAGTATTTTACCATAATTACCTTGTACATTTTAAACATCTGAAAATTAACAATAATCCATTGGATAGTGTAATTCTAAATTAATGCAACAAGAAGTCCAAAGGGATTTGCTGTTTCGCTATCTCATTTTCAAAACAGCATTAACACTGAAGCCTCTCATAAAACATTTAATGCCCGTATAATGTTATTAATGTCGGCAAAGGGCACATTTGAATTTATCCTGCTGAATCAGTTAGGTAATGGAAACTTATAACATTATATACATGTAGGCTTTATATTAACACCTGATATAATAATGCATGTATATTCATTATAACCTGAGATATAAATTTTTAACGCCCTTTAAGGCTGAACAAAAAGGGAATTGAATACCCGCAGAAATTGTAGTGAACAAATGTTTGCTTTTTTATTATTAGCATTTGGCTAAATCACAACTAACAGACCGTTCATTAATGGAATGATGTTCTTATCACTGTAAGGAAGTTTAACTTTAATTATTGGTTTGTTTGCACACACAAAAATACTTTTTATTTAAATAAAAAACTTGTAATGGCATATAAATGCACTACGTTGTATTCTAATTTATGCTCTTCAAATCAATAACTGTTTGATGTAATGTAATGTTCATGTACGTAATAATGCACTGTATACCAGTTAATCGATAGAATAAATGTTTATCATTTAAATGTTTCTTGTTTCAGAAATCTGTATTCAAAATCAATTTAACATATGCTTTATTTAGTAACAATGACAAATTAACTTTTAAAAAGTGAATTAATTCTTCAATATGCAATTTACTTCTCTGCATTGCAGTGTTTTGATTTGGAGCAATTTTTCAAATATCACGGTGCTTTAAATATTTTAAAATTACAAGTTGCACAATGATACCTGCTTGATCTGTCGTTTCAGTCAAGCAGCTATGAACACGAACGTTAACGTTAGTTTCCATGCCATAAATATCTTAATTTTTTCTATATGTGCGAATCTCAGCGTACATGCGTGTTATGAGATGTAATTATCTGTCGTGGAATTTCATTTTTCGCTGAATTCCACACTCGTCAGCGATTATAATCTTAATTTGTCCTAAATAAGCACAGAAGCAATTAGCTGATGAAGAAGTAAACTTGCCTTCACGCCACCAGGAAAAATAATGGAATTATTCAGCATGCCAAAATAATCGTGCTTCTTTCTGTGTGTGCTTTTTTGTTTATTTAACAAGAGAGCTGTTCATTCTGAAAACGATTAGTTGCACATATTAGCCATAGCCATATTGCATTAAGCTTCCGTGTAGGTTTTTTGATATCTCTGTAATTATTACGAACAATATTCCATTAGCCTGTCATTTACAATGTTGCAAAGTGTGCTAATGATCATTATGGGCAAGCATTCACATAATTTGTTAATGATATAGCATGCGAATATGCGTTTATTGTGCTGTGGACAGGTTGGCCCGATATGGACAAACTGAGCACATGCGCTGGTCAGAAGATATCAATAATAGATTCTAGATTTATAATTCATTGTAGAGAATAAAATGCGACTAAAATATGCCACCTTCCCATTTTTTCTCGTTAGCAGATACCGTTGGGAAAAAAAACATACCAAATGTGACTTCTTACATTTCCCAAATCATCGTAAAATGATATTAGCTTCTTCTTGTCACATTACAACTAGAGAATGTCACGCAAGATTTGCTTACCAGTTAGGTAGAGATTCTGTATTTCTGCTATCAAACATGTGCAATGGTTATTTTGACGGACGGAGATATTTATGTGGAAAGCCTACTCATGGCCTTTTCCGTGGACGTAGATGGCAGCACCAAAGGCATAATATTAAACCAAAAAATGTAGTCCCATAATGGCTGATTGTGGGAAACTAGAAATGGGAATTTTTTTGATTTAGCAAGAATAGGGTGGGTTTACCTTTGCCCTAACTAGAATGGCCTTCTCAACGAAAATTCTGTATTTCAGAAAGCACTGAAGGACTATAACGAAGATAATCTTCTTAAAATTCGCCGTGCAATTTGGCGATTTTTCTTGTCGATAAGCATCTCTGTGAAACTCAGCATGAGCCACGCGATGTAATAGCCTCTGCAAGCAATTTAAATGCATATTTGGTGCTTGTTATCTACAATCTAATCCGTCATAAAAACTCATCATGAAATAGAGCAATAGGGCGCGTTGCGCAGCGATATTCTAGCAAATGGACTTCAGATGACTAAGATGTGGTTTTCCTTTCCTCTTTTTTTTCTTGTTTGTGAAATGCAATCAACTCAGTATATGCAGTCTACATGTATGTTAAAGAAGTACTGTAAATACTCTAATTGCGCTTCATTGCACTCACTGCACTTGACTATGTGGTATGTTTTAATGAATGTTTAAGATGTTCGCTTAGACACACCGCATGGTAAATATATTTGGCTTTATTGAGCCATGAAAAGAACTTTTCTTCTTTAATAAAAAGATTTTTAAATTATTTTGTTATTTATAAATTATTGAATTTTGATTGACCGGGAAATTAGTGAGTACTGTGAACGTTTGGTTTTGGATTTTAAATAATGCTGTCAATTGTTATGATTGCATTTGCCATACTAAAATACTGCAGTTCTTCCAGTTCTTCAAATCGCAATTCCAGTTTTTGATAATGGGCTAGTAGCCAAGTTCAGTTTAGACGCTTGCTAATTAAGAAGATTCCGAATTTTGTAGTTTTGCCATAATAGAGTCGCAATGCAGATTTGGCAAGTATTTTTGGCAAGCTTAGAGAATGGCCAGATGTTTGCAATGCTTGCTACTTTGGGTAAATATTGTTGAGCTAGATGGCATTGTTCATCAAACATCGCCAAAAATAACAAACTATGGGCATCGTTGACAATTGAAGTTGATATGTAAAATAATAACGTACAGTGCATTTGACAGCATTCATTAATCTCTTACATGTTTATATACTGTTTTGCTGTCATCTTGTTATGCTCACAAAGATGTCTTGCTTCTGTTTTAATTATTTAAGCTCATATAAATTTTGTAATGCAAGGCATTCGACAATTACCTCGACAATTTATTTCCAATATGATCAGGTGTACATGAAGGTTGTAACATCAGGTTTACATCATATCCTATCGGCATATGGTTATGTCTCTTTGCAAAGGAAAATGTATGATTTTTATATTTTTAATTTAGTACTATGATATTATGTAAATGTCGGTTCTACCATCTTTAGTTTCATTTCCAAAATTGTGTGGCTGCATGCGTTTGAAACCGCAAAAGAAACGTTTTCGACTTAATTAATCCATTTGGGCTGAGTTTGGGTTACAGTATGTACCATGACAGTTATCCATGATTCTTCATTTAAATTATTATTTATAGGGATATATTTTTGTTTATTTTTTATTTTGTCATTTAGTTATTATTTATGATATTAGTATATATATATCTGAAGTAGTCTATTTATTATAAGTATCAAAGAATGTGACAATTTGCTGATATGTTTAAGTACGAAACATGTTGCCAACTTTCCACTTAAAAATGTATATGTCGTAGTCACATAGTGTAATTCTGCACTTCATGAAGTGCCTGGGCACATCACGAAGGGATAAGGCAACTCCGAATACTGTCCGTTCACTCGTTCCATGAATATTTTCATTGGTTGCTACTAATGCCCACGAAGTTTTCCGAAAATGATAACCGGTGTTCATTTAAGAATCGTTCGATTGCTGGAACTGCCTGTAAAGCCCCGTCCACACCTACAAACATGTTTCACAAACATGTTTTTCAAGAAACATGTTTGGACAAACAATGTTTTCAGATGAGT
>JAQIXS010002401.1:0-23101 GCA_034700785.1 Rossiulus vilnensis
TTTGTGACTGGAGCTACACGTGCAATTAAGTCAATCAGGCAACGCTATCTTGCCATATAGGCCAACGTGCAATCAATCAATCGTGATTATTTCCATATGATAAAAAAACAAGACATGTACCTGACAAGATGAAACTAAACTACGTTTATGCAAATAACGTCGATGTTACAGAGGTCAATGGCCATTCCTTGTCAATTTCAAATGCAGTTCATCAAATGGTTGACTAGGGGTATGGCTGACTAATTTATCGTATAGCCTGGTAGCCAAGGGGAAAAAATCAATTCACGTAGAATACAGGACACTTAGTATTTTCCATTTTAAATATAAAGATGACGCTCACATGGTCGATTCTGAATGTCAGGTGGTTTATCAAATAGGTAACCCACATGCTTCATAAACAGGGAATGATGATGTTGCACTGAAATTGCGCTCGTTAATGCGTTAACCTTGTTTTCGTGGGGAATGGATGTTTTTGAATTTGGTCGCTGCTCATTCAAGGACGAATCAATTAATTCTGAATGGCCAAAATAATGTATTTTTCCATAATAAATGCTCTCGGTGCTCGGGTTGGATTAACGAGATACATGTACCACTCCCATAGAAGCTATCTCCTTTCCTGCTCACCACCGCTTCCGCGACCTCAATGTGGGCTGTAATGTTAACCATTTTAAACAGACCCTGAAATTACTGTTTACACCAAATCCTGACCCACAACTCCCCTCCATCAATTAAAAATAATTTCATGTAAGCCAAGTGTGTGAACAGAATAAGTCGAGAACGTGAGGTTTTACCTAGAAAACCCGAATAGCTCAGAACATTGCAAAGTGCACGATTTTACAGTTTTCTAAAATGCATTTTAGTACACAGCTATGACGCCACGAAGTAGAGAGGCTCTGGAGCCAAATAACGTCGCTCGAGTTCACTTTCAAAATATAGCGTTAGGACTATGAATTTAATACACAAGTCCTTTTACAATAAATGAAAAAAATGCTCTACATTTTATAATTAGTTCAGTGTATTGCCAATTAAAATTAGTAGGAAGTGACAAACGTTAAAATAGTGACACTAGACATTTTTATTTCTTATAAACAAGACGTGAACCCAAAATGGTTCACGATGGGAACGAAAACGTTCAAACGTGTCTGCTCTGTTCCATCAAAACCCAATTAATTAGATACATTTCATACTCCAAATTTACAAGGAAACATTTTCACAGTTTAACAGATAAAACCTGCAGATTGTCTGTTATGGTATTTTGATTTTTGCGCACGCCTGCAGTTTTGTGACAGCTACGTGCATAATCAATTTTCTTATTCCATTTATTTTGTTATCATTGCAAATAGCATTCAGGTTTTCAAAAATAGAAAAAGGATAAAAAAAAAGTAATGCAGGGGATTTGTCAAGTCTATCCCCAAGGCAACATCAGCGAAACCAAGCATGCAATCTTTCAATCAGGAGTGCGTTTTATTTTTTCCTCTGACAGTAGTTAATCGTTTTCGTGGTTTCCCAGTAGCATCACCATTAAGATACGAATTCTAATTTAAGCTCCCAACTATTTTTTAAACTTTTTTTTCTTAAACTTCTTTCATTTCAGGATCAAGGGATCAAGGTTCCTAGGATTATAAATCATGTTCCGACTCAATTCCTCCCAGTTCGTGAGGTAAGGTATCGCTCGTATTTTCCGCCAATTATTCGATAGCCATAAATGCAGCTGAATGATATCGTTGCCTTAGAATTAATTGCCTAATTAATTCTCCGACGAAGAAAGTCGAAGCGGAAGTAGTAAAGGCCACCGTCATGAGCCATTGTTTTTATTAATTAGTGAAAAATGATACGATGGAATGGATCAATTTAAAGTATTTTAAGAACTTTAACTTACCAATGGACGGAGTTAACATTGGCCTTGACCTTTGGTCATCGTCTCGAGTTAAAGCGCCTGGTTATCAGCCATTTTCGGGTGCAATTCGAGGTTCCGCCATAGATAAAGACGTTAGCCGCACAATAGTCACTTTCAACCGGTTTTTTTTGTCATCAATTTCACACGGAAAGTCACATGTACATGTATCTCTGAAGATGGAAGTTCATGGAACGCGATTAGAGTATCTTTTGCCACAATGGGAAGAATCCTTTCTTGATTCTGTAAAGAAAATTAAAAACATGCATTTAATGCAAAGTGCACACTAAGTCACGATATGCAAATCAAAGAGCTATTGAAGTGAACCATATTTTTACTCCTCTTGGAGCTAACCCCTTCTTCCTTGAAAGTTGTAATACAACGTATTTGAATATAACGATTTATACATGTAGATCTGGTTTACGAGAAACAGAATGCAAGAGCTTTTTTTGCGATTAATCTTTCCTGTCCCAAGTGTCCACCGTGGATGACTTACCATCCGTTGAACATCGGTGCAGTTTTCTCTATACTGGAAGGCACTATTTATAAGCTGAATATATCTGAATGGTTTTAGCTCAGTCTATTCTCTTTTGGAACAGACTACAACGCTTCAAAACATTTCATGGCATTAGGGCTGTAATTTCATACCATTTCGGAAATTTGGGTTATAAATTCGGGATTTTAGCCTCAATATTTGATGAAAACTTTGCCATTGTTAGAAAAAGCCGTAGGCGAGAATTTTAAACACGAATAAGAAATAAGACTATTTAAGCAAGCAAATTACATTTATTTAGCACGAAATTATAGACGCCTATGCCCGTTTGGGGGGAAACGTGCCCCTGTTACCTTGTGCGCCCCTGCCCTCCCCCCCCCTTGGGTGCGCCACTGTGATAAATGGACGTGAGGAGTTACATTCCCCTTAAACATCTAGGATCTAGATGAGTAGTTAATTGGTTTCGTCCAGAATAGGTCCAAGACACTGGTATCCAATAACATGATTACTGCGACCATTATGTTGAACGGGATACGGCTGAATTACAGATTTTAGACATAACTGATTGGTCATAAAACAGGTTTAGGTCAATATGCCTCTAAGGTTTAATGGGAAATAAAAGGCTGTAAAAATAATAAAGCGCGATAGTCACTTGGATTAATGTTATATTTTTAAGGCCGGTGCAGTCAATAACAACTTCCAAAATACATAGTTTGTCTGCTGAAGTGGTCCCATTACATTTTAATGCAAATGTCGATCATCATTATCATAATCCTGCCAGCCTCACAGTCAAGTGCATCGCACTCGCAGATGTTATGTAAATCGCCATAAAAACCTACCTGTAATTGCATGCAAGCATTCTTTGTTCTCAAAATTTCGTATGGATGCAGAATTATTTCCGAGTTTACGACAACTTAATTGAAATTAATTTGCATGTAATTCAAAATAAACTAGCTATTCAATTAGACAGCGCGCTGCGAAGTAAATGGAGTTGTTGCTAGCAAAAATGATTCCGAAAAAAACAGGTGTGGCGTGATTTTCCGACTAATATCTAATAAACAAAGACAGTCAATATTGACGATGATTGCATCAGAAAACGCCAGCTGGGAGGTTAACATGCCAATGGACCTGATGTAGCTTTCACCAACCAGTATTGGAAAACGTTAAGTACTGTAGTAGAGATTTTCCAGATCTTTTTGTGTTGAAAAGCATTTTTGTTGCACAATTAATCCCTTTGGCAAAATAGTTTTCAGAATAAAGTATTAATTGGATAAGTTAACGTGCTCCACACTTTCCAAACGTCGACGAAGGCATAATAGAGGTACCGCTAGCAGGCTGCACTAACTATGATCATCTACACTTCAAAAATTGAGGAAAAGCCGACTTTCAGTAATGATTTGGTTCACAAAGATGACATTCTTTCCATCCAAATTCACACCTCTCTGAAAACAATTCGCATGCAGGCCCCACGATTAAAAACACCTGTTCTTTGGCGTGTATTTTCTGAACAATTAGTCATATTTGCATGTAAATTGTTTGGCACAATTTCATTTATGATACAATCATTGCAATACAATGAATTACATGTGAACGTCACATGAGTTCAGCATTATGATTTAAATATGTCCAACTTTAGGCAGCCCAAGGTCTGTTCTACCGTCAATAATTTCGGAAATTGTACCAGATCAAAAACAAGTTGATTTCGTAACAAGGGAAGCAGGCGGATCAAATGGCGATGGGAATATTTCCTGACAAATTGACCTCCAAATGTCCAATTCTCTGTTTCAGCCCACGTCTGGTATTATAACAACAATTTTAACGTTTATTGCCATGTCATTATTTTGACGTTAATTTGCTAGCAAGCCGGCGACGCAACGTCATTATAATGAGATAACATTTTTTTTAAATTTAGGACAACTAAAAAATTTATGCTTAGTAAATTTTTTATAGAGAGCGACAAGTAACTATGTATTTAATTGGCGATACTTTTGGGCATAAATCATAGTTACATTGGAATAAAAGTTATTGCAGTTTTCTTTTAAATTTCATTTGTTTTCTTCGACTTAGTGGCAAATTTTAAGATGGATTCCTGTCTTCGGTTCTCATATTTGCGTCCCGAAGAGTTATGTAAGTCGGCCCAGTAATTAACTTTTCAGCAGCAGACAGCTGTGTATACATGTATGTGATATTAAATGTCCCAAACTAATACAGTATCTCCTGTCCTTATGATGACGCTACATACTGAATCAGTAGTACTCAAGCTCAGTAATCCTGCCAGATTTTCTTGTCGGTATCTAAGTGCACCTTGTTTCTTGCGGAGCATATTGTAACTACCATACATCATTGAAAAAAACTCATGTTTGCTATATATTGACTTTTCCCCAACGTTGAGCGGCAATTTTAGCCAATGAGAGCACATGAGCTCCCCTTACATTAGTTATTTATTGTGGCACATGCGTCGTCGATGGGTTTTGTGGTTAATACTTACACTGAAGTACAATGACACGATCAGTGAAGATACGGAAGCTTAAATGTCAAATTATCCTAATCAGCGTCACTTATAAAGGTTATGCCATCAGTAATGCCCACAGATGGCCCATAACCAGAGTGATCATTACCAGTGACTGACAAGCAGTGATGGAGTACGTGTAATGAAAGTCGGTAATGCCATTTAGTAATGATCGTTAAAGGTCTACTTATGACTTAAAGGTTGCATCATTTCGTAACTTACCTGGCAAAAATCACACCTACGCTGCCATACTGTCTGAACAGCGAGCACTAACTCACTGAGTTCGACTAACCTAATGACCAATACACCGACCCTGGCGCAGTGATACTGAGGCCAATACGGCCTTACCACCGTTTATGATCAAGCATCCACTCTTGATACTTGGGCGTGAAACGTAGCGTCCCTTGTCACGTATGAAAGATTGAAGCTTATAAATTCGACGAACGGTCCTTCCTTGAGGATATCAAAATGTGATGCAAAATGGATGAGCAATCCCCAGCCGATTGATTTACTATTTTGCGAGATAAATCACTCGTCTTTCAGCGCCAAAAACGGGGTTTGAAAGCGAGGGGTGTAGATCCAGCCTCGAGGAATGCATAATTAATGAGGCCAGTCAAGTGGATCAGTTTTTTTGTTGTGTTATTTATCTTCGATGGGGTCATTTTCTCAGTGTACACCCAACAATGCCAGGGACACATGCTTCGCCCATAAACCCATAGCGGGAAAAAACTACTCAGATGTAGGGGAAATGACAAGGAGAATAACGGGGTATGATGCTCAGATCATAAAATTCCCTCCAAAGCGCATAATAAAAAAGATGGCATTAGAAATTATTACGCTGGAATGCGTGATTTCGATGAATTAAGATGAAGCTATGCGTGATATGTGGTCCTTCATCTTTGTGAATGAAATTGGCATGTCGTACAGTGTAATTAGTCGACTGATATTTTTAAAATTGCAATGGATGGTTCGATACATCTTATATAAAAATAATACGATTTTATGCTTCTCGCCTTACTGGATATTGCATAAAACCCTCTTACTTTATTGGTTCATCCTATAATTTTTTTTGTACAGGATATGAGCAGGATAGGCATAGTCAAGTTATTTGGCTTGCAAATATGGCGAAAGATTTCCCTCCGTTATCACACACACAAAAAGTACTTGTCTAACAATCAATGATTAATGCATTCTAAATCATTATTCAACCGGTTAATTAAAGTCGGTTCGCGCAAACGGGAGCCCATATTTCATCTAAAAGTATTGTTAGCACTTTTAAGTTTCAAATGTTACGTGTTACATGACCACAACGGTGTATTGCAATTCAACACCAGAAATAAAAATAGCAAGACATGTCCTATTAAAAAATAAGCTCGTTTAACACTGTAAAAAACGATGGGCAGTGTGGCATACAGCCTACATCTGCAGTGTATTTTGCTTTTTAAAATATAAATCATTTTATTGAGGCCTTTTGCCTACTCGAGTGTTGATTATGTAGGTTACATCGGTGTAGTTTTCTCATACCTGTTGGGGTTTTTTTGTCGGTTAGCTGCCTCCAGTATATAATTTTAGTCGTTTTATGATTATCAAGTTTTGGTTTTATGTCAAAAAGGTTTGGACATTTTGAATTTTAATGCCGCGATTGCTCCCCTTATCTACTCCTTTTCCCCATTTCCTATAGCCTGTTTCATCATAACCTCTTTTTTTCTTCTTTTTTCGCCTATTGTCTTATTTTTAAACGTGAGTAAAATGTCTGATGGGAAAACTTAAATTTATCCGGCCTTAAAGCTTAAAATGTAAAGCTCAAAAAGAACTTGTCATGTCGACGAATAATTCAGCAATTATCATTCGTTATTTACGCTATACGAAAATTTAAAAAAAAGTAATTTTTTTTTTCGCTGACGAGAATGGTAAATGCATTTCTTTCGTAACCTTAATTTTAATTGTAATTTCATACGCATCTTTTTATGTATGATTACTAAAAAACGTATACAGCGCCCCTGCTGTGCTTACTCTTCCCTTTCATAACATTATATAATAAAATACTGGGTACTGGATTTTAAAAAAAACTTAATCCAAAATATACATACATATATATGGGTCGGGTATCGTGGCCAAAACGCGTCTAATGTAAAGTCCAACAATATCAATGAGAAATATTAGTCAAATTTTATAGACATAGCCACTTGATGGGTAAAGACAAATGGCGCCAAATGGTAAATGAGCATGACAAATGTCAGTAATGTTATCATGCCATCTTTGCGAATTAAATAGTTGTGCATTAAGCAGAGCATGGCCACAACGGTAAAAGCTATCAGATTGCAGAAATGAATAAATTCATGTCTCAGAAACCATATCCCTTGCTAGTTTAGATAAATTATCGCAATATAATCCAGATCTGAACAAAGCTTCAAGTGCGGTTACCAAACGTGTGTAACATGTACATAGCCAACAAATGGTAAAATTACATTTTAGTGCACATACAGTATGCAAGCATTTGGAGCGCATAGACGTTATTTTTGAAAGTTCCCTTTTATGAGTTGTAGCTACTAATTTAAGCACTGTATACCAACTGATGTGTTGTGGTTTTAAACCATAAACACATCAAGGTATTCTGCAGAAAAATTAAATAGGCTTAAACCTTTAATAATCCTGAAGGCAGGTGGCGCAGCTATCGAAATGTCAATGCTATCATCTGATTCCACATAAGGGACGTTTCTAATAAAGCAGCAATGCTGAAGCATAGATTAAGGCCAGAGCAATTCTTGGAATTGACTATCCATAGATTGCTCCGCCTTACAAAGGATATAATTTTCGATGCCATAATAAACGTTCAATAAAAGATGAGTACAATGCTGGATAACTGGTGTAATCAGTCGTTTAGGATGCAACATAAAGAACAGATTGAAATGAGTGCGTTGCATTGAGAGAAGCCATCAAAGCTTCTGAATAAAACTGCTAGTACTGTGCAGTCATTGATGAATCTTCCCAAAGCGAAACCGCCAGGTATCGATTGAAAAAAAAGCGTGCTGAATGCCTAATGGTACGTATAGGCTACAGGATGAAGCAGACTTCTATTCTCCAAATACGTTTCTTGCAATTACTTATGGGTAAAATTTGCAAGTGTAATGGTAGATTATAATGCCAATGATGCTACCAGTAGCTAATAATAACATTGTCTAGTGTTCTACAAAAAGTTAATGCTGTTCCCATTTTTTTATAGAAAAGGATCACAGTAAATTGTCAAATCTGGAAATTTTTAATTATCTTGAATGCTTTCAAATATCATATTCCTTCGAATTTATGGACCTGCATACATTATGATGACAAGCCCGTCATAGCTGATAAAAGCAGCTTAAATTTGTGACTGACTTTTACAAATGCATCAAAGATTAAGAGTTCCCTAAAACCAATGATGCCTTTATACAGAATGTCATCGATAAGTTGGCATAACTAATTTTCACTGGTAATTATTTTTGCATTAAAAATTTCGATGCTAGATTAATTCAATTAATATTCACTTTTGAGTGCAATGTGCTAAATCACGAGCTATCACAACATTTAATTGCATGAAGTCACGACCTGGGAATCAATCGAGGTTAAGCCTTCCTACATGCATATATTTCACGAGCGTGATTTCTGATGACAAGGGCACGGTATGATTTCTGGTAATTACAACATAAAAGAAGTGAGATTTATTAAAGGTGGTCCAGTGGTGATGGCCATGCACCTGGTGCTGATCAAACGAAGGCTAAGTCTAAGTGAAGGCATGCATTTGCAATTGTACTAAATAAAACGTTAAAAATGCAGCAAATATGAGGAGATTAATCAGGATAATGCACATGTAGGCTATGCTTTGAAGCATAACAGACTGCGCTACTGAGCGAAGCAACAAGAATGAAACTACTGTAGATCAGTATATGACAACAAATAATGCATTGAAGAAGCAGTCAATGTAACGAATCCGTTAAATCGAAATATCGAATTCTCAGCTGCTAGACCTGCCAGTTGATGATCATGCAGTTGCACTAACAGTACAATGTACGTGTATTTGGAAATGACAATTTTAATTGTGATGGCCTTTAAACTGTTCTAAAATCTACATTGTATTAATTAATGCCTCGAAGGCCGTTAATTTTTGGATTATTTAAAAAGGTTTCTTGAGTCAAAAAATATACACGCCATTCAAAAAGCAATTATCGATTAGCACAACATTTTTCTCACACTCGATTTAATGCACATTTCATATGATGAAGTAGAATGTGAGGTCTCGCTACAATCGAGAGTTACCATAAGTGATGACACGAATTCCTAGTGGAAAAAACCAACCATTCAACGCCCTTTTAGGGAGGTCTACAAATCTGTAATTAGCATGTATTGGTGTCATCCAAGCCAAGTCTTGGGTGCCGTGTTTCGTTGAACATCTGGCGAAAAAGTCCAATAAACTCGTAAATCTTTCCGGCGATTTTCGTTGGCGTAAACGATAAAACAAGAATTGGCCCCAAATGCTCTGATTTTAAACAACTAAGATGCTTTGACCCATCCCCATTCCCCACATCACTCTATCCGCACTTTCGGAGAAAAGTAAATCCTATTTTTTCCCTCCATCGGGAATTTTAAGTAAGCATTTATAGGAAAATTTAAATGCGTAACTAAAGTAATGTATGTTTCTTTTATGACATTCCGTTTTCACGAGTACAGTGTAAACGTAATCAGCTTTTAAAAGCTGAGCCGCAGTTGCATAATCGCGTGGCTAGATGGCGTTGCGTGCCGCGCACGTTTTACGTTACGCTTTGCATAATTATATTGCGAGGACGTACGCCTTGTTTGCATCGTTAATAACACGAAGATGAAAATGTATTTTTAAAGATTTAACAACGTTTGTGCCACTCTGTGCATTTGCTAACAGCCGTAAAACCATTAGGTGCATGTCACGGCTCGTTTTCCGCTACCTACCACAGAATGGAGCTTGTGCAATTTTGCTAGTAGTAACTTAGCAACGTGATCGGTAATTCAGCACATGACTACACAATCACCACACAAAAATTCATGGTTAGTCGATAATTATTTTTCTAAATCATAACAGCAAATGTCAGGTAATTTCAGAAGTTGAATTTTCTATCTGAATTTATAATTTTCAGAAATTTTGATAATATGTTTGTTAAACTATCTATATTTTTATTCTGGTCTAATCTACAGTTTGACATCAAAACAGCTCAAATAATCTAAATATTAATCGAAATAAAATGTTTCTTTAGTGATGCTTTTACCTTGCACCAAAAATACTGGTTCACGAACTGTTCGAGCTCGTTTCATCAATTCAGAAAGCTTCGTAGTATCACTAGTATGGTAATCTCATTTGTAGGACGCACACTTGGATATTTGCACCAAAATGCTGACCGAAAGTCAAATTTTAAACTTTGTAGAAAACTCCAAAAAATGGTTTATTTATACAGACAGACAGCTTTGATATCATTTTGAGCCCAACTACACGTACTTGAAACCTCCCTCTACCAGTCTTCCTCTAAAGTATTGTGTTACGTTGAATTGAACCAAGATTCAAATTTTTATCAAGATACATGTATCTATCACAAGGGCCGTTCATTAAGTATGTGACGTACACATTTGAGCCATTATTTCGACCAATAACTCAAGTAGTGAAAAAATGCAAAGGAAGCTCGTTTCCGTCGCTAAAAAACAACGTTCGAACCCCAAAGGTAAACACCTACGATTGTTACCCAAACTAAACAAGTGAGGTAATAAGATGAGAGGCGTTTGAGGTATCAGGTTCCTCGATAGCGAAAAATTGATCGTCTCAGCGCTCAAGGAAAATGCTGTGCTATTCTTGGCTCTATTGGCTGACAAGTACTGTAACACATAACAACTATAAAGCGCAAGATCGCTTTGCACCTCGCTTTTCCATCAGTGATGTGCTAAGAATTGCAGATAATACACGATAATGGCAATGAATATGAATTGGACTTAATTTGACACAGAACTAAAAGGACAGACCCATTTCCATTCTTCTTTCACCCATAAGAGTTTATCTTTCTTGTGAAAGATGTACATATAGGTCTATATGCTGGGTAGGACGCAAGTTTTTGTCTTAACTTCAAACGAGTGTTGTCAATTAATCCACCCATTTACCAATGACAAAATGCCACTGTTGTGAAACAAGTTCAGCATCATTACCATGTTCGCCACTGCCTTGGCCATACCATCCCATCATTATATTCCACCTATCTGTAATTATAAAATCATTTGGGACATTAACAAACCTATATGCCGTAATTTCCATAGCATTTCTTATTTAAATTGTTCTCGACCCACTTTTTCCGTCTTTGTTCGTCTCATTCTTTCCGTTAAATTGAACCTTCCGTTCTTTGTGTATCGAAATAAGAAATAGCATAACTGTTCTATCACCTTTCATTTGGTATAGGGTGATTGTCATCTTTATTCATTTGTCTAGAAAATGTGTGCACTGCTAGCGATGTTTATGAAATTTATAAATATATGCAGTAGCCTAATAGTAAGATAATATCAATAGAAAAACAGTTATTCAATTTTTTTACTTTTTCTCATTTCAAGTATAAGATTTATTTTGTCGATTTGAGGAGTAAGTAAAATTAATTTGCAATTGTACTTTGCCAAATGTGCAGCTGTGATTCGCTGATTTTTTTGCTTTCAATTGTATGATTACCCTTTTAGTGGGATATAATAATCAGTATAATGTAATCCATCGGCAAACAAATCACGTTAGATTAAATTTGTTACAAGGGGAACTTCAGTATGTGGGCTTAACAATAACAATAAAACAACAATAAAATAGCCCAGATCAAATTGTCATTGCAAAGACACCTTAATTTTAATATTTCAAACAACAACAACTGCCCTTATCTTATGGTAGTTATTTATGTCTCCTCTTTGTCACTCCCTTTTTAAATACTTACTTATAGCTCATTTTATTTTACCTCATTTTTACAGTCTTTTATCTGTCTTTATATTTTAACATCTTTTAAATGACTG
The DNA here is from genome assembly GCA_034700785.1 of Rossiulus vilnensis. Classification (NCBI taxonomy): domain Eukaryota; kingdom Metazoa; phylum Arthropoda; class Diplopoda; order Julida; family Julidae; genus Rossiulus; species Rossiulus vilnensis. The sequence goes on from JAQIXS010002401.1 coordinate 11,923, forward strand.
ATATTTTGGCCAGAAGGGGCATACTCCCTTAGTGCGTATTCTTCTTCTTTGTCACGCCCTTCCTATCAATAAACTGTAATATGCACAGTAAATTGACTAAATTCGCAAAAAGAAACAAGTTTTCAATTCCAAAATTAATGCTCGGCAACGATTTAAATTACTTTCATGACATTTCGACTATTAGTTAAGAGGTTTTTTAACAAAGGATTCACTGCTTATCGCTTTTTAATGTGCCAATATTCACCTTTATGGCATCACCCGATAAGTAGCATGATACATTTGCAATTTAAATTGAATGATTTTTTTTTACAGTTGGCCCACGTTAGTAACAGCACCTCAATTCATTTTTTAACCCATTCGTCATTCTTGCAATCGACATCTTGGTGAATCTATTATTGGCAAAATGTCGTGTTGAAAATGTCAACTGTTAGTTGTAGTCTCATTTTTCGCCAAACTCAGTCAGACACTTAAAGATGCTACGGACCATAAATTATATTTACATGTATATTCACTCATCTCACTTCTAAATTACCAGGTGGGTAAACGTCCCTTTCTTTAAATGATAGGAAGCTATGACTATTAGATTCTCAATCAAGATTCATAAGCACACCAGTTGTCGTATTTGAACAAATGAAAACTTAAATTTATAAAAGGAGTGATTTTCAAAATGGCGGCTAGCGACTAGCTTTTTCAAACATTGAAATATTGAAATTAAAGGCCATAATTTCAAGTCATAAATTTCGCCATTTAAATTACAAAATGTCCTTTCTTTTCTTTTTTTGTATTTCCTGTTGTCATTTCCATCAGCTCATGGCCATGGCAAAACCCTTCAGCCGCTGTCTTGACCTGTCCTTGCCTTGCTCAGGGTGGAGCCTCAGTGACGTTTTATTGTCGTGTTTTCGTTTTTCTCACGGCATTTTTTAAAAACGATTGAAGTTAATCATTTATTTAAACTGGTTTATTTTTACATGATATCTCGCAGTGATTTCTCTTGGCGCCAATACTGTCAAAATATTCGCTATCGATATCGCCAGCTTTTTCGCTGACAACTGTATTTTTTCCCCTTAACCAGCATTTTGTTTATCTATTTTAAGACAACCTCTTTGTTTTGCCCCTTTACCGACGCCTAATTTTTATATGATTTTTGCCCGGACCGTCATAACAAACCTTGCCTATAAAACCATGAAACCTGACCCTTCGTAAAAACTTAAAACTATACCACAACCATATGGTCGCCATAACTTCGAAAACAAGGACAGACTTTATGACACTGCTTTTAATTAACTGTAGTGGAAGATTTTGGGCATGGGAAATGTTTAGTATTGGCACAACGACAGTTTTCGTTCGTAAATATGTTTACAACCCAATAAAATAATTGGACTGCTACAATACAAAAGCTTGTTATCGTTCTACAAACGTTTTTGATGGAAAAATCCGTCAGTCGAATAAATCAACAGTGTCAAATGGACATTTAAAGTGCAGTACAGTGCAATGCACATCATCTACATGTTTACATACATTTTCAAGTCATAGTGTACAATGTAACTCGGACATTTTTCAAATTTGTTTTTGGAAAATATTCCATGGCTGAACCCCATTTATCACAAATTTATGAAATAATGTTACTTCACTTTGGACAAAAATGAAGTAATTTTGAGTTGAAAAAGGAGCAAAAACTGATGTCATTAATGTCCCTAAAATGTGCCGTCCTATTACCGTATTAAATGACATTATTTATACATAACATGCTGCCAAAATATAATTTGATATATATTTGGCATCGACAAGACAGGCCAAAATATAACTTTCCACTTTATTAAAGGATGTCACCAAGCGACAAAAAAATCCATTAGAATTGCTAAATGAAAGCAAAAATGTGCGAGATTTTGGCTCAGCCTTAAGCCGTCCGGACTTCAAAAGCGGACATCCTTAATGAACGGCCCCTTGTGCGTTTCTAAACCCCATCATCAAATCGGTGCAGTCTTTCCCAGGTTATGCTAATGTGCTGTGACGCGATCAACTGTTAGCGTGCAAGAGGCTCGGATTGACTGATTGGAGAGGTACCAAAATTGCTAGCCCATCACTGCACTAAAAAGCTATTAAGCCGGTTGCTTAGCTGTTACACATCACTCATCGTAGCGCATGGATTTGGTTAGGTGCTAATAGTTTATTTGGCATCGACAAGACTGCGCCTGTGCCGCCAAGAATTTTATCGCACCGGAATCACCCGTGGCAGAGAACACACGCACTGAACACTCAATTTTGCATCCTCTTTTTAAAGCCGATGAATTTAAGCATTGACGTCACCTTTAGAGTCGGTGCATAATTCCGGGTTATCAAACATAACGAATAAGCAAACGTTGTTGGCCAGGTTGCTTATCGACGGTCATCACACAATTTCATAACAAACTCAACAGAGTATTAGCATAATGACAAAAGCGTTTTAGTGCCATGCCAAACTCGCAGCATCGTTACATAAACCGTAGTAGAAACTGGTGTGAGGTCATAATGACCGTTCAAACAGGCAACATTGACGTCATGGCGAAGTACAAGCGCGATCGAAGAGATTATCACGATGGTTTATAAAATAACACACGAAACACATCAAAGGATTGGTATGATCAGGTTAAACACATAAATAAAATGATAAATGCCAATTTTCCCAGTAGCTGCATTAGTGCTCACAAGACCTGATGACAACTTGATCTTAACGTACAGTGTACATACAGTACATTTACAGTAGGCTATTTGAGAAACGGAGTCATTTCTTCGGACGAAGCTGTTCAACATCACATAAGGGTCATTTTTTAACGTTTGTTTTTAAGGTTTAAATTAAATATTAAATATAAATTATGTAAACAAATTTAAAATATAAAATTAAACATTAATTATATATTTTTAGGACATTCGACTTTTGACATTCATATTTAAAGAAACAAAAAAAAAGTTCTTTGAGGATGTTGCTGTCAGATCGTCCTTTTGTAACCTTCTTTGAATAAGTCTCTCAGAAATTCTCGGAATTCCTTTATGGAGGGCCCCTATAAAGCTTTTGCATTTAATGCTTTTACAAAATGCACGTTTCTCTAGCGCAAATTACCCTATCAGTGCTATCATTAGCGTACTTCTCTCTATTCTTAGAAAAAGGGAGCAAAAGTCTCATTTGATGCCAACATTATAATCATTTTGTTTCCGCTAAATTTCGTTCGCAACCACCGTCCACTAATGGATCGTTAATCAAATTACCATCAAAATTAGCCTTAAAGGTTAGCACATTTGATTGCGTTCAAGTTTGGCAAGTGAGGCAAATGCTGCGTTTCAGAGGTTTTAACGCTCGCGTGCATTTTGGTCGTTAAATGTCCCCCGACCACCGGTCCTGATCATAATAACCCCAAGGGTTACACGTTTTATATTTAAATTTTGATGAATTGCGAGTCGCATTTAAACACGCTGACAATGACGAACCAAAACAACGGGCCAACTTCGTGATATGCAACGAGTTATAAACATTAAAAAAAATATCGAAGTTGACACGATTGCATATGGAGGAAATGGTAAAGGGGGCGTTTTATGGGCATATCAAGCCATCAATTCCAGCTTCTCGTCCATGACACGATGATTTACAGGAGCCAAAAAAGATGACGCAAAATGTGACTCGAATATCCGAAAGACATTAGGATCCATTGGCGGAATAAAACTACTTCCTAGAAATGCTATTAAATGAAAAAGGGGGAAATTTTAGTCAATATTTGCGTTTCAGTTTTATAGAGAGGGTTGGACGATTTTAATCCCCCCTCAATGCGAATAAAATACAAATCAAGTTGCATTTATAGTTTTGGGCATAACGCTAAAATACTTAAGTTACACGAGCATGAATATCATCGGAATACGTGTATGTTTTGTGAAATTTTAACATACGTTTGACAGAATAATATTGTGCATATTGTGCATGCATGGGGCGGTCCATAAAGGACGTCCGAGGACGGAGGGGGTGAGATTCACAAAAATAGGACGACCACCGATTAAGAGGTTGTTAGGCAGCTGCAGTGGCCTGTTAAAAAGCTTGATAAAATAATTAATAACAGGAAACTCAGCCAATAGGTTTTGGTTTACGCTACGTTTTGGCTTCTTATTTAAGCCCTCCTTAGGCGATTTTTGTTTAGTTCGTTATTCCGGGGACGGTCCATGTAGTCCTGTCGATGTACTTCTCTGCACATATTACTGTGCTTGATACAAGCTTGATAAAAGTAAGCCATTCCTGGATCATTTTAACTATTAGAATGACCAACTACAGAACGACCTAACTAATAGAACGACTGTTCCAGTCGGGTGCTCAATAACCAGAAATGGTAGCAGATATTAGTGCATGAACTAACCATAGTGTTATTTTGGTCGCACGGTGGCGCTGCTATTTAGGATGCTAAGAAGACGCCAATCCTTTTACGTTTTAGGGCATCTCGATAACCTCGGTATCCTTTTAATTCTAGCCACATGACATCTACAGCTGTACATGATAATAGTAATCATATATGTGTAAGTTGATACCTGATGACCTAAATTATGCGGTTGAGGAGTTCAATACATGGCTTCGCGAATGACGTGATTGTATGCTAATAACAAATTGTGTATTTATTGGGGTGACCTTCGACCCCTGGCGCGTCTAATTTGCTTATCTCTTAACGATCCAAGGAGGGAGCCAAAGAGGTAAGAAGAGAGGCCCCGGGACCCTTGTCAGGAACGAGTGTTGAATTATGGGGAAGGAACGAAAGAATGCTTTCAATAAATAATAGGGGCTCGTTTTTCTTTTTGGATATGTAACGCTATGGAATGGGGAAATAAGATCCGCCAGCAGGCCTCTTAAATGAAAGGGTTCAAAGGGAGAGGTTCGGTCAGGGGCGAGACCTACATGCACATGGAAATTGGAAAATACGTGCGAGGGACATTCACGAAGTCACGTCTTAAGCTGGTGCACCATTAGTTAAGCAAGCTGGTCAAGTGCCATCTAGTGGTCATTCGAGACTTTATTTCAATGAGAAATGTACCTTGTAATTTCTTTTCACTGTTTTTCTTCCAATCTCAGACCACCTTCTTGACAATATAAACATTCGCACTGTTTACCTTGAACCTTATGAAGCGCTGAGTGGAATTATAATGAAAACAAATTAAAACTGTAAAAACATTCTAACGTTGCAGATTTGAGGATTTAATATCAGGGATCGCCTTGTCGGGTCAAACAATTTGAGATTGTGTCAATTTAAGGCTGGCATTTATCTGATGAATATTTCCCTGACTTTTCCAGGTATTTTTACTTCCCTGACAATTCCAGGTTTTCCAGGTCAGTGGGAACCCTGATCTAGTTTTCGTTATTTTCCTAATCTAAATGACATTATTGCCTAAAATAATGTTATCAGGGCCATATGTGCTACTTGGCAAAGTAATGGACTGAAGGCAATGGTTGATGACGACATACATGTACATGTATGGGCTACGCAAAAGGATTCAATTAAACGTGGCAACCAGCTGTTTTATTAATGTTTGTCCTTCCTTGGGAGGGAGGAAGATATACATGTACCTCCCACACCACCTCCCGGAAATCGTAAGGGCCAACCAATAATACACAGCTGGTCAGCGTGTTTTATGGAAGCCAATATAAGGGTAAGGTGGACTGCATTCTACATTTCCGTCAATGCAGGACAGTACATTATGGGGATTATCACCGCCTTGAACTAGACTGCCATCGCATATCAAAAAGAAAGAAAGAAAGAAAAAAGAATCACGTTTCAATGACTTTAAGCGAAGTTTTTATACGATTGTCAGGGATGGCAGGGAGTAAAAAATATCGTCTTTGGGGAAATACGGAAAACAAGCAACACCAACATTTCAATGCTCGTAAAAACTCGGAAAACGGAGGCCCAGCGAAAGGGTTAGGGAGGAATCCTATTAAAGAAAGAGTACCTCGAGTAGGGGCCCCTTTTCTCTCTTCAAATGGGGCCTAGCGAAAGCAGGAGGGGGTGCAGCGCTCCCAGCAGATGCTTCCTGGTCCATTAAGAATACCATTTGAACCAAGGCCAGCTGAGCCCAAGGTCGGCCGGGCTTATCCGTTTATACATTCGCACTCTAACAAGTACATGTACCACAATATAAAACGTATACGTGTTATCAAATGCATATGATATGGCCGCGTGAGGTCTCCAGGAAACGCCCTGACCACCAGTGCCACGTGTATGCTAATGCGAGGGCCCAGAGTTCTGCCCGTCGTAAAACCAGACCCTGCACTTACCTCACCCTTCCATTTATTCGAGATGGATGAGAACGTCAACACCCAGAGAAAAATGGAAATAACTGCAAGACGTTTAGTTAAAGAGCCATTAAAACGTTGTTAGAATGCGCATCCTGCAAACACCAGCATGTTTTATTTGCAGGAATATTGGAGTCGAATCTGTGTCTGGTTTCTGTCAAGCAATTGACATCTTTTTGCCCTTTAGATGCTTTTGTTCGTCGTACTTTTCATCATTATAAGTGTAAGAGTGAAAAATTTGACTGTAGCGATTATTGTACTACTTATACTGAGGAAATGTCTCAGTAGTCACTTTCTATTCAAAACTGATCATTAGCCAGGGTGGCCTTACACTGTTATAAACACTTAAAAATGTATTGAGGCTGAGTCAAAAGCATGGCTAGCCTATCAAATCAAAAAAAAAAATTCGTACAGTTTTGCTTCAAATACCCATTATATTTGTGAAATTTATTTTCCCTATTGCATAAATGGTCGTCCACTAGGGTTCCAGCTTTGGTTTATAGTTTTAAGATATCCCGTTTATTTTAAAAAATAATTAAGAAATCTGAAAACAACCGTTATGCAACCCGCAATGCAAAGTTGCCATGCACAGAAGCCCCATTTTGTGAATGAACTAGACATTTCGAAATTATGAACCAAAACTTAAACCCTGGTGGACGATCAATTCTACATTTGGGAAAAACAATTAAGCAATTATAATAGGCAGTTGAAGCAAAAATGTACGAATATTTTTTTTCTTGAATGGTGGGTATGCTTTTGACTTAGCCTTAATACATTTTGTAAGTGTTTATAGCGGTATAAGAGACACAGCACAGCAGGCTACTGATCAATTATGGCAGAGTGACCACTGCCTCAGCACATTGCGCTACCAAATCAATACTTAAACATTCGACTCCAATATTGACAAAAATAATCCTAAAAATGCATCCTAGCAACTTTTGAATGTATAGTAGGCCTATCTAAACTTCATATCGAGCAGTTATTTTCGTTTTTACAACCTTTCATTTTTCTATGGTGAAAAGCAACACACGTAGAACCACGTTTTGGGTATGAACGGATGGAAGCAACCCTGTCATCTCTACATAGATGATCCCCATTTCCCCGACAACGCTGACAGCTTGCGTACCAACAGGTGGCGCCAGGGTAGCGATCCAAAGCAAACACTCCCTGAGGTTTATGATCTTTTCGTTGCCATGTTTCAAAACATTGCCAAAATGCTACACAAGCGCTTTATAACTATTTTTAGTTTCTTTTTAATTTAGAACTGAAATAAATGTTGCACAGTTGGTATATTTAGTCTAATTACCGTAAATCATTCGAGCTGACAATGTTGGAGTAACTAATCAGCATTACTTTTTAACGGGAATGCTAACTATAGTTCTGTAAACGTAGAGCAATAGCAGGTAAATGTATTGCATGATATTTAATAAGTTTTATTAAAAATCGAAATGGAAAGCAGCGGTTCTTTTAACAGCATATCGTTATAATTTTATCTTGACTGTAAATAACCTGCAAAGACATCCAGTAATACGTTCAATGGGCAGATAAAACATTATAGCTTTAATTAAAAGCGATATACATTATACTATGACAAATTACACTACACGTACCCCATATGTAAATATAATGTAATGCATATGAAACGTACGCTTTACTTTTACGTAAATATAGGTTATAACACGCGTAATTACTGTATCTCATTATAATTTTACGTAACGGCATTTTTTCCATGTTTGGTATGCTTTTTCCCCTCATAAAATCTACAATGTGAGTATACTAGTTGAGCAACTTGACCTGTCAATTCGTTTTAAAGACTTGGGAATTTTTTTAAATTGTCTGCATACATACTGTACACATATACAATATACTATGAGGATGGGATTAGGTTGAGGCTTGAGGATGTCAACCAGAGTGAAGTGGTTTTCTAGATTTTTCAATTTACTCATTTATTGAATGTGCAGGAACCTCATCCCTCAAGTGGCACAATATTAAGGTGGCATAGCGTGTCCCTGACATAGCCCACACTTTTTGCTGGCCAAAGGAGGTCGGCAATAATACTGACATAACGTACTTCAGGCCTACACCGAGCCAAATGAAGCGAGTTGTGCAAATTTAGTTTGATATGAAAACCCCATAAACTTTGTAACGGCGTCGACAGAGTGAGTGGGTCACCCGGAAACATTCGCGCAAGGACAAATGGGGTCGACATGTCGATCGGCTATTTATAGATACAAATAAGCGCCAAAAATATAACTTGATACTTGTTTGTTTTCCACATAACATTTACAGAAATAAAAACATCGGAACGAAAGGGGGGGGAGAGGCTTTTTCACGTCATGCATCATGGGTCAAGAAAAATGAAGTCGCAGTAAATTAACATGCAGTTAGCAACTATTAGTCATCTTCCTAGTTCACCAGCGATTGTGTTATCTTCAATTAAAGTGAAAAATCTACTGCAATATGGTTTCTTCGTTATGAAAAAAGCTCTTTCAGAAAGTGATATAGCCTACATGTAGGTGGTGAACTGCAACCAAAACACTAGTTTACGACTTGCATTACGTTGCTTAAAGTGAATAAGTGATAGAACAAAAATCCAACTGTGCACATATAGCCAAGGATAATCACCCATGATTTTTACCCATCACCCCTGGTGTCACGTAGGCCTACATGTAGTGTTAGGAAAGGAACCACTGCGATATTTCAACGCCAAATGTCACAGCTTTACCATAAGCGACATTTTTGCAATACACCGTGTGATTTATCGGTATTTTTCGACATCTTTGTGTACCCAAATGTCAAACATGTTGTTTGGATTGGAATATCTCTCATGATCTCTGATAATTGGCTGAAACGGCACAGCTCTGGACTGGACTTGTAGTAAATAAACCATATGGACTCGCTTGTTTGAAGTCACGGCATTGAATCTAATAGATCCACTCGCTAGTAACGCCATCTGCTGTGTTAAAACTGCATATTTCGCCCTCTAAGAAAACGATCACAAACACTGCATGAGTCTACATGTAACGTCAACTGATTTTTAACAAATTCCCAGTGGTCAAAAATAGGGCTTTTCCAAATTTTTGTGCCATGCACGCATAAAAAATATTCCAAGATAAATTAAATAAAAATATAAATGAAACCAATCATATTGATATCCACACTGATATGACATAGTTATGAAATATCAACCAAATAAATTCGTGCTTTTAATAAGTCACGTTATTCCCCACGTGTAAAGGAAATGCATGTAGATCGAGGTAATATTTCATTTCAAACTGCTTTGGTAAATGTTACAGAATGCATTTTGAAACGTATGTCACAATTTGAATATAGTGTATTTCAAAATGCATCGTCAATGCATTTCTTTTCAATTAAAGATATGGGTTGGTGACGCATTGAACACCGAAATAATAATACACTTGCGAGGAGAGAAACAGGCTCATCTAAAAGTATTAAACAATGTATTTTGTTCAGCAAGTAGACAGTCAATTTAGATGCATTTAAAGAGTTTGAATCGTTCACAAAACGAGCTATTCCGATTTTAAATAGCTAAACAAAATGCATTTATTTGTACTTTAGGTGGGCAAGTTTCTTTGCTCTTAGTGTATTATTGGCATGCTAAGGTAAATTCCCCCAGGTTTAATATAAATGAAGTGTAGGAGAAAACCATAAGCAGAGGTAATTTCAGTGCATTGCTGACGGATGGCGCCACCTTAAAAAATGCTACAATAGATAAAATACGTCATTGTATGCATTCAGTTTGCATGGGTCTATCACGAGATACAAAAATATTGTCGGCGTTTCGTTATCACAACAGCCCTTTATATTAGATACGTACCACGTGTAACGCACCGCGCAGTCTGCGGCTATCAGGTGAGTGATACATGACAGACACGAAGTTAACTCGGGGTACAAGGTGGGGTGTGACGAGCATGCATCGACCCAATTAATAATTCGTTAGAAATCTTTCACCAGTACAGTTTCACCGCAAATAAGATTGCGGGATCGCTCGGGTTACCTGTGGCATATGCGACACATCGTAATTGGTGTGATGTGAAAAGGATCAATTCACCCAACGTCAACTGATGCGAGATAAATGCAGTCACTGAAGGATAACAAATAAAAAATTCTACCGGCCATTACTTTCAAGGCAAGCCGCACAACACACACGGTATGTTCAATGTTGCACACGTTTTCAAATTACGCGCATAGAAGTAATACTGCGCTGTTAATATTTGGCGATAATTTAATGAGTTTTATTCGGCCTTGGTCACGAATGTTATGACAGCTACATGTTGTGCATGGCGTATGCGAACGGCCCACGTGCATGGGTGAGATAGATGCATATAATGGATCGCATTATTTGGCAAAACCCTCACACACGTGTGTTCCATTGGCGAGCAGGCTGGATGTGTGTGCTGTAGCAAAATTACCGGATTTCTAATCTTTTGTAAGCGCACGATAATTGGACGAACCTCAATGGCTGCAGCCTTCATTCGCTAATGCGCTGGTGTGAAAACGCCTGGCGAAGTCTTTTGGTACAGATGGTCGTGCCAAATTTGCGAGTTTCGACTTCAATTCAACTCAATACCTCAATGTCAGCAAATAAATGCATGTCACCTCCTCATCTAGGAGGCTACCTGCCCAACTACATCACTGCTTAATATCATTTAGTGATTTACGGTGATTGTAGAATCATTATGCAATTTAGGAGTGCCATTTAGCAGTTAGCACCTTCCGCAAGATTATGGAAATAGAACCTTCATTTTTGCTAAGGTGATAAATGGCACCCGTATAGATACATATAGCACATCTAGTGTTCTAGAACGGCTACCTGTTATGCCGTTTTTGGAAAATCATTCCAACTTCGAATAGAATACTAAG
>JAQIXS010002402.1:0-23094 GCA_034700785.1 Rossiulus vilnensis
AAAATGGAATGTGTTTACCTACAAATTGACACTACAATCACCTCTGTAGGTTCTTAGAATAAATTAATATGATTTTTTTAAAGCTGTATGCTGTATATTGCCTTAGGTAATAATGACCTAGAGCTTCAGAATCTGATTTTGGGAAAGGCAAAAGAAAGACAAAGGCCGCTGCACAGATGGTTGAGCAGGATGCGATACAAGGACGGCACATATAGAAAGCAAATATAGCCATTGTTTCTTATATCATCTATAATGATTCGTTTATTGTCTTTTTATACTATCTGCCACATAATTTCCTGCTCCGCTACAGAAAATAACCTCAATAACTTTTTTACCTGCTGCTTATCTGGGAAACGTAATGGGGAATAGTGTTTCAGAACATCTCACTCTGCTTTCATTCCTTGTTTTTATTGCCTTGTTGTAAACAGTGCTTCCTGGGGGAAAGAAAATGTACATTCAAAAATGTAACTCCCCTTGATACGCAAAAATCATAATCCGTCGTTTAGTAGATATCATTGGCTTCATCATAGCGTGCATTTTCGAAACATGTGCAGTCATTGTAAAGCTTCGTTTCATTAGTATTCACTGCCTGTTTTAAAGATAATTAAGTTCAAAGCCCAACTTTCACGCTTCAAACCTTTTAGGGAAAAAGTTCATATTAGGTTGTCATCGCCTGTTCACTAATAGAACAATTAAATATACGTAACAAAGGTGTACGTGTTTAATGTTTTGATAAGTTAAAGGACGGGAACCCGGAGCTTAATCTGTCCGCTATAAACATTCAGAACATAAGTGCACAGGAAACATTTTAACACCATAACGGTGCCAGGAGTCAACCCATGGGGGATGCACGAGTTCGAAACACTAACCAACTATCTTAAACTTGTTGTTTCAAGTTATTTTCCGAAGTTACTACACGACAGATATCGAGATAAATCCCTAATATTTCCTCCCCCCACCCCTTCCTTCAAAACCGTCTACGTTCAAATGGCTGTTAAGGTAGTTGGGGGTCATGAAATAATCTCCAACAATAAACCCACAATTTTAAGTTTACGTGTAACTCAACATGTCTACTTTATAAGAGCTTAATCGTATGAAGCTCCAGCACTTGCTTGCTTATTTACTGTGCAATGCAAATGCAATTTCTGTGTACATGTATAATGAATTTCACAAATACGATTATGCTTGTTCTAATAATCCAATCTTCACTTATGATCACATAATTACGCTGGATTTTTCTAATAAAGCCCTTTTTCTTGCAGGTAAGCCAAAATGTGATGTTTTGTGGAACACTGCATGTACTATAACTATATGCTGTACATGGTATGTTGTTAAGATAACTTTGAACAGTGTTTTCGAAATACACATTTGGTAAGTTATGATTGATCATTGTTATTTCCTAGTTGTTAAAGTTGACTAGTCAAGTAAGGCATAACGACCAACTCGCAATGGAATAAATAATTTTTGACATTTTGCTTGTGCACTTGTTAAATGTAATGAGTACCGTGAATAATCGCGTGTTATATTCTGCTTCAGTTACTAATGCTGTGCTAAGATATTTAATCCTCATTCTTGAAAACTGCTGCTAGATAAACCACTTTCTTTATATGTTCTGTTTATGCAAGTTTAGACGCAACTCTTGATTCTTCTTGGATTCGTTTGGGGAATTCTTATTGCATTAATTATCTCTGCATGTTTTAATGTTATCCATCGTTGTTAAATATATTGATTCTATACTTCAATAATAATAATTAATAATATAATTTAAAAAAATACAATCATTGCATTCGTTTCTTTGTATAACCCTTCAAGGATTTACTAAACTTGCGAAAGCTTCGATAGAAGCACTTTCATGCTCTATTAGCCGTAAGTTGTCTTGGTGGCTTTATGTCGATGATGAAGTGTATTCCCTTCTGCAAGTCTTGTCGAAAACTATCGGCTCAAAGATGCAAGTTCTTATTTCATTTCCCAAAGTGTCAGTTGCTGTAGAAATCTCATTATCTCTTCATCGTGGTCCAGAAGCGTTTGCATGTATAGCCAATTCCCTATTTGGTACCTTGGAGTTTGTTACGGATCTGAGATAAATTTCTAAATTCACGAATGGGGAATACCTTGCCTGACTTTCAGGGCAGATTGTTTTATAACATCTTCAAGATTTAATACATTATTCAATGATTTATTTTGAATAGTAATAATGAAATATCACATATGCAAAATATTTAAAATTCCTAGGCAAGTTAGCATAGAAGCTTTATCTACGAATGCTTTTGAAAAAACACGAACATGATTTAGTGAGTCTACTCATGCTGCTTAATCACGAAGAAACGTGTGCTCCTTGTTCTTGCCGACAGACACACTATTTCATTGAGTAGAATCACTCAATTCATCTTGCGACGGCATCTTGTAATTTTTTCTGTTCTATTCAAACTTGAATTTAAATCAAATGTTTCGCCTTGGTCCAAGACAAATAAGCGTCAAATAATACATGTATATGTGCACCGTATATATACATGTATATTTTTAATTATTATTCTGAGCACATGCTGTATTTCATTTTTCTGGTTTTTATTGCCTAGGTATAGACAAACATTTAAACATTTAATAAAACACTGAAACAACAATATTAACAGGCTAACCTTCGTTGACAGGAATGTTTTTCAGTTCTATATTCAACTCAGCACCTTAACAGACAGCAAAGATGTTATGTTGAGTACTTGAACATCATCTCTTAACTCGAATTCCTATTAGCTTAGAATTCACAAATGCTATTATTTGGTTTTGATTGGTGTTGATCCGGAGCCTATGTGAAAAACCCACCATGCAACATTCGTTCGCACATTTTTACTTCAGTTAATTACTAATTAGTTCTTAATTTATTTTACAACCATCATGACTTATGCACAGTAATGGTCGTACAATTGTATACTATCCCCCATATCGAGTTTCATGTCGTTTGAAGATCTCTCGCTTATTTATAAATAAGTAAAAAATATGGAAAAGACCCCTTATGGAATTGCCGAAAACGGATTTTTTCCCGCAACGCGACCCCGAAGATGGGAGTTTGAGGTTGCATAGCGGGTGTTTTCCAAGTTGATCCAGTTTTGAAGAAAAGCTGGACGAGTAACCTTTTTTTTGCATGGTGGACATTTACAGTATTCTAGCTCCGTCTTTAACCCTCCCATTTTTTAAAAAAAAATTCGCCACTGCCTGCTTTAATGACCTAATGGCGCTAATCTTGCTTTCTGCTCTTGTTGCTTAAATACGGAGACACTAAAAAGGGTAATTTAAAATGCCGTTTCGTTCCTTCTACTAGCCAAAATAATCATTTTAAGCAAGGGGAATGAGTTTCGTGAAGGGTCGTCCACTTTGGCATGATTCCTTCTCCAAATTACGCGATCTATAAATTTGAACCTGAAACCAGGTGGTGCCCGTTTATTTTAATAAAACCGTGCCAAATATTTGCACGCATATTTTGTTACCCGAATTTCCATTCCTTGCAATTTAACGACCCCGGCGCTCTGCATTGCGCCATTAATCTTTTCCCAGTTCATCGCATAACTTTTTTTTAGTATTCCATCAGGAATTCATTCCCTGCACAAAGATATGGCTTTAATAATTTCATTTTAACAGATCAATTCGAGCGTTTCTTTTTGATAGTGGAAAAGGGAGGAAGGTGGGGACAAAATTTGCTTTTGGAAAGAGCCTTGCTTTTGCTCTTGTGGATTTTCTAAAAAGGACGAACATTATGTGATTGTAATGGGTCTGCCATCGAATGGTAATGCCGTAAAGGATACATTAACTTTGAATGCGCATTCTTCCTACACCATGAACGATGTGCATCAATGGGTTTTGTGGCTGCAGTTAGGAATCAGCTGAGCCATCTAAAGTACAGAGACGTGTTCTGCTCTGCCAGTGTTGCGTCGTGCGGGCAAAAGGCTGACATAATGGAAATCCCAAGAGGAAGTTCTAAGCTCTGGAAGATGAAATTCACGCAATAGGAAATTATAAAGGATAGGCTGCAGCATGTACGCGATATCTAAAATCGTTGTGATTTTTTTTTCTAATGTGAACCTGTATAGTTTTCACTTCAGTAAAGATAGCTACATACGAATGCCACCAACGTTTGCTCATGTCCCTTTGGTGTTTAAATTTTAAATTGATTTTCTGTGAGTTTCATGAGTTTCAAACTACTGGCGTTGGCTTTCAAAATAGGCCTAGGACGCGTCTTGGTTGTTTTTTATTTTATGTCGATGCTTCGCTTTTTTGTTAGAGATGATTTTTTGATTGCAAAACAACTCTTAGATAGGTCTGATTTATCAGCAGTATTGTTTTAAACAACAGTACCAGAAATTAATGTATAATCTAAGGAATATACAGGGTATAATTGATAAACCCTATTGCATTATGAGCTGAAACAACATAACAATGTAGTCGTACGAAGTGCTGTTTGGTTGTGTACGTATTAGCTTCAATTTATCGGTTGTTTTAATAAATTCATGTATTTACATGTACATGCACATGTATACACTAACTTTAGAAAATGCCAAAGCTTTCGCTTAGCATATCATAACGTATAATTTGTACTAAAACTTTTAAATGTGCACCATAACGTCTGTGGTAATTATTATTCTCTTGTAAAGTTTGCCTGCAGTATTATCTTTTACAATGTTTCCCCTTGCAAAAATATCTGATGGCTACTTGGAAAGTGTGACTCAACGGATTGCCTTATCCCTCTTAGTTGAATTCTTTTGAAACAGTGATTCGGATTTGTATTGTGACGGATATTAGCATCAGATAGAAATGTATGTTAAAAGCGTGATTTTAGTATATTTATATTCGCTATTTTCTAGTAACCAATTTATTCCACTTTTTCGCAAGCTTTTCAAATTCACAGGGCACACATAGTTGAAGTTTTTTACCCTTCGTGTTTTAATCTGTTTGACTTCCTGTAAAGGGGGCAATTGTTTGGGGATACTGGGATTATTGCTAATGAAAAGATCCTGTGCATCTTCTTAATCGTCAACTTTAAATGCATGCTGGTCAGAATGACCCCAACCAACACCTGCGGTTTTTACATAATGAGCTGATTTTGCTCGTGATAGATTAAAACGGCAGCACCATAAATGCCGTATGCTTGATTATTTGGGTAGACTACTAGACAGTGCCAAACCTACCGTGCAGATCAAATAATCACACCATGCTATCGTGTGCTTGAACGTCTCCCCAATTACACCCAGGCCAGTTTTGCTGTTGCTATGGGTGGCATGCATTGATGCGTGACCGGAAGCCCTAGATGTACTTTGCTTTTGTTCTAAAAGCGCATCACGCAATCTCTGTACATCGTAATCTTCATTTGTTGTTACCATATGGTTAGCTTAGTCTTTATTTCCTACTCGATGACGTTACTTGATTTCTGTTGAAACTGTCTCGACTGGGTATTGACTTTGTCGTGTTCTTGTTAGGAAAAAGTTTCTGATTGCCATGTCAATTTCCTTCCCGTATTTTTTGTTCGCAATTTAATAGACGTTTTCCAGTTGTGTGAACCGCACATAAAGCGGAAATCAGTTTGACGCAATTTTAATTACATGTATAGCTTCGTTTTAATTATTTTAAAAAGCATGTTTTTTTAAAACATATGATGAAGAACGATCCTGTTCAAGGAGTCCTTAGGTTTGCATACATTTCTTTATACATGTATAAATAACATGCTAAGAAATGCTGCATTAAACACGGCTCTCATCAGTGGTGTAGGACTACAGTTGAAATAATTTTAATAAGCTGTTTACGCGAACTGTATTTGAAAACTGACTGTTGTATTCATATACAGTATTATTATTATTTTATTTTTATTTATTTTTTGTTAAAAAATCCATTCAATCGATCTTTTTTTATATGATCCCACGCTGTGTATTAATTCGTTATTCGCGTGTATCGAAAATATTAAATTGAGCTATTTTGGATCAATTTTACTTTTCATAATGTGGTATAAGCATCAAGAACAATAGTTTCTGGGGCTTGTTTCAATATTCATTGTTTCAAGCAGAAAGCATTTGCGGCATGCACGCATGTTGAACAAACAAAAACGGGCCCAATTTGCGATAAATTGCTTTTCCTACACAATTGCAGTGGTGTAGGTATGGAGTGAAAATGCTTTGACCTCATCTTGAAGCGGAGATAAACGCGAACAGACGTGGAATGAACGAGTTATTTACTCGAATCTCCTTTGTTCATTCATGTCAAGAGCAGATCTAGGTAAATTAAGGGGTGCAGGACGGCGGAAAATAACGGCAGTGCATCTTTTTTTGTGTGAAAATGTCCATTGTTGTGTGAGGGTTGGGTATTGCAAAGCAGTTTGATGAATATAGTAGGATGATAGTTATATTCCCCACGCTGGCGACGAGTGCAATTCATTCATATCGCTCATGCATTTATAGCTTTCTATAATGGGGCATGCTATGCCTGCATTAGCAAATTCGCGATAAGACCATGCCGGCATTGCATTAGCTTCGGTGTCCCTCAATTGCATATGTCAGCCAGCCTAGGCAAGCATATTTCGAATAATCTCAATTAAACATGGCCATGAATTCTCTGCACGAAATGGGGAGGACAATCAGTTTGGATGTAGAGGTTACTCTAGCTTACTTTTAATCACCGTTTTTAGTTAGTTCTATTCTTTGGTGAAAGAAGCATGACATGAGTGCCTACAAAAATGAAATTGTTGGCATCAGTTGGCGTATTTAACATATCCTTATGCAGTTAATATAATATAAAATGTGTCGAATTATTAAATCTGTATAAATGTATTTAAAACATATTTTCAAAATTGGCTTATGCTGGCGGTAAAAATTCTCTGCGGATTATTCTTTACAGAAATCTTGTTCATTTTCGACGTTTTTAAAATCATTTGTTCGGCATCTTGCCATTATTTGACCGTATGCCTCAAATTATAAATGAAGATAAATTATATTCGTCGCCTTTTTGATCTTACGAAATATTTCTTATCAGGCGAAGTTCATTGTTCTCTGAGTAGCAAACACCCGAAAGAAATGTCCGTATAACATTACTATTTTTCTTCGTGTATTTTATATTAAGGCAAGGTTTTTTTCTGCTTGAATATGCAATTAGATCCTGTATATGACTATTCCATGCCATCTCATTTTTAATTTACGAAAAATTCATTGAAATAACCGAAGCGTGTTGATGTGAACGCTAATTTTACCGCAATGCTCGCCATTTATTGCTATACGAGCGTATTAAACTCGGTTTTAAACTAATAATGCTTGGAAATGATTTTAAACATCCAACTGGGATAATACATAAAGAACTGCCTGCTGCGTTCATCTGAACAAAGAGTAGTAGCTTTCAACACTGCTCGTTCTACATCATTTACCTATTCAAATCTGAGGCTTTTGAAATCTAGTGATATTAATCTGCAATAATTCATCGCTAGCATGGATTGCCGTCTTTCAGGGGCAAGTACTGACAGTTATCGATGCACACATCAAACATGCACGAGCTCCTATGTTGAAGTTCGTGGTTATTTTTCAGATTTAATTTTATAATATATTTCTGTGAAGTTTTCAATTAGCGTTTAGGAAATTGCTTTTTTTTATCAAACTTGATGGCAATACTTTAAATGTAAATACTATATGTCAAATGAAATTAATTTATCGTTATCGTGCATCAGCTTGTTTTATGCAAATGCTACGCAGTTTTCACATCACCTCCCTTCGGTATCTATATGCTAAAATCCTATCACAACGATGAAACTGCTAATTTCTTAATCATCAGATGGCAATTTCCATTAGCAAGTTGCTTAACGGTAAAAATAGGGCATATCATTTGCACGACTTTCTCTGTATTCGATACTATTTCGATACTAAATATTGTTTAATAAAAGGTCTGCGGTAATATTACTATCTGTGTAGTGGTTTCTCTTCATGACATCATCACTATGTTAGCCTACGGAGCTATTTCGTATGTTGTTTTAGTATACTTTTGACTTCTCGCTAAGTCATAATAAACTTAGTCAGTTCTGATTCTTAAATCTGCAATGCTTTTTTTACGGACTTGAACCATTCGCCTTGTGTCTTTGTCATACGTAAATCAATACTAATCTTGTTTAGAATTTTTTACTGCTTCATAACGCTGCCATGAATGATTCTAAGAATAATGCATCAAATCTGGATGCATTGCAAAAATCTATATATGGTTAATGCTTTTGTGACGAATTGTTATCAGTTCGTGCTGTAGATTTCCCTACTTGTTTTTATCATAATGCACTTTTCAATATTCATGAATGTTGCTTTTGTCGGCCAAATTCCCCCCCTCCCCCCCCCCCCCATCCCTCTCCTTTCATTTTTGTTTATGCATATTCAAGTGTGTAACGCACTTTCCCTTTTTGTTGCATTGAAGAACCAAAACTGGCTGGCCAATGGTATATCGCGAAGCGCATTAACCCTCTGAAACGTTACGCAGACATATTGTAGATGTTCGCTTAAAATGCTTTGTTCGTTACCCATTTTTGATTTCTGGCTTGATATTAGAAGAGCTCTGCTGCTAGGGGAAGTGCGCAATTGTAAACAGACCTGAACAATAATGCGTTGCAGTACACATACTATGTCCCCTTATGAACATAGCATTGTAGATTAATTTCTCAGAGTATGCTGCTCCAGCTTTATTCCATTTTAATTGGCCTCTGTAGGCAATGCCAAAATCAGAATTATGGTTCACATTTCTGCGCTGGGTTTCTATAAGCTAATGAAATAAGTTGTTAGCGTGCTCAAACAAGCCATTGGGTCTTCCTTTGTTGAAATAATAGCGTGCTTCGATTCCTTTTTTTTTGGTTGTAATACAGTTCGCCGTCTAAAGAACTCGCTCCCATGAATAATGTCAGCCGTTTCAACGTTTGTTGGTTTGACATGTTTTGGTTTCTGTTCACGTACAAACAAACTGATTTATTTTATTAGCTTCATAGGCGTTGAATGAATGTATAAACAATAATTGGTTAACATGGCTCTCCCCCGCCTATTTCGAATTTCTTTTTTAATCTGCCGTAAATAATCCTTTTGTTGGTTCGGCTTTGTATTAGACCACGTAGGCCTAATCCTATGATTTAATCCAATTTTTTTGCAGCGATATCCAGTGAAATGATAGTTTTACTAAATCAACTTGTTTGGCTGTTCCAGACTTGTCAGAAAAAAACGATTGGAAGCAGAAAACCTAATATTACTTGTGCAAATTAATGCAATTACGCACGATCGTAAAATGTGCTTGCAGTTAGTATGTTTAACTATTTTCGTAAGAAATCTGTTGGGGCCTATCTGTTAGGTTCTTTAGGGTAGGTTGAGCTCACTATTTTGATTTGTTTTTAAAAAACTTTATTTAAACTTACCATATTTTAGATAAGATAGATACGATTTATTACCGCATGCAAATAATACGGATTAAATTTGGAAATTCTTTTGTTTATGGTTGCTAATGCCGCAGTGATTTCCTCTCCGTGATTTCTTTCCAGACAGCAATCGGTTATTGCGGGTGATGTAACGCTAAGGTAACGAGGTAGCATCATGCTTTCTTCAGTTTCTCTGGTCAGTCACAACGCATTATTTTACCATAAGCCGAAGCAGTTTCTATAAATGATGCAGCGTGCATTCGCTTCATTAAACAGCTGATGAATATCTTTAAACGGGGAAGGCGCTTCTCAATTTATCATTTAGAAAACCCAGAAGGTTGGTTTACTCGCTTACGGGTGCATTAACTTTGTGCGCAATGGAAGTAATAAAATTATTTATCGACTTTCCATCAATTTTATCAACAAAAAACGCAAAGAAGCAAAACAAGAAACACTATGCATGCTGCAAAAGTTATAAATGTGTTTTTGTTCGATGTTTATAGAACGTCTAGCGGTAGTAAACATGCAAGGTTTATTTCACTGCTTAACATGCCTTGTTAACCAAGTTCGTGCCATTCTAAATCAGTTTCTTTCTTGATATTTGATCACTCTAACATATTTCGGTGTGGATCTCTTCATGAAAGTAGGACACATGAGGCTCGTTATTTTCTGAATCCTCCAGTTGTTTATTGTAGACACAGAGATATAATTTAGACCCGCCATCGTTAATGATATCTGCGCAATGTTTGTCTACTTCGGCAGTTTATCTATATATACTTCGTAGACAAAGAAAAACCGAAGTTTAAAATTACCAGTTTCACCTAGTGACTACTCAGACATGAATCACATAAATGGCGAAAATTCGTCTTTTAATATATTTTTTACTTTCATTGATATTTAACATGAAATTATATCAGTACCTATATAAACCATGTTTATACGCCATTCTGGAAACAGTGTGTCTGACGCCCAGCACACTGATCGTGTTAAATATTCCAGTTTGTTTTCGGCTTGCTGCAGAATGCTGCAAGTTTAATAGAGCTTCATTTTAGTATTCGCACTGAATTAAGAAAGGCGTTTAAAACAATTTCAATAACAAACCTGACTCGAAACGTACCTGATCAGTTAAAATGTAGGCAGTTGAATTGCTTGGCTGTTTGCAATAGGCGATACTTAAGTTCTTTTCAGGCTATCGCATCTTTTCCCCACTTTGCGTGGCTGTTGACGGATTCCATGCCAAGCACACCTTTCGAAAATAGATATCGTTGACAACTCGGTTAAATGACTTTTTTATTGTATCTTTACTTGAGAGTATTTTCTTGTAGATAATCTCTTTGTGGCATCTTATAGCATTATTAGTTCCTTTGTTTGGTGGCTGCATGCATGAGCGTACTTTACTATAACATAATATTGATCGATTTGAAACTGAAACGTTCTTGGGAATTGGTCTCTTCTATCATGGATGTATGTGCATCGTTGAGTAGGAATGATTTCTGGTTAATAGCTGGTTTCTTCAGCTAATGGGTGGCGAAAAGTTGTCAAATGAGTATAATCTGTTAGGATTGATTTTCTTTAAAAATCATCGAGATTAGGAAGTTGATGTCCGATAAAACACTGATAAACATTGCAATATTCCTTAAAAATATGGAAGTAAATTCAATATTTTTAAAAGTTGTAAGATGTATTTAATTAGTGATAAATTAGTCTATTCAAGTACTTTACATTAAAGATTTTAGAAATATCCTTCAGTATTTATGTAAATGTTAAAGGTAATTTTCAGAATAATGCAAATTAATATTTCTTTTTTTACCGGAGAAATATTGCATCACCAGTGCTGTCTTCTTACGCTAAACATATCTAGGCTCTGTATTTGACTAACATATATTTGCTAACCCTTTTTGTCATCGATTTTTGTATTGAAAGTACAGCTTGATTCTCGACTCGTGACCAATTGGAAATAACGCAGAAGTTGAAACTCCTGATCTTCTGTCTTCGTGCTTATATTGCCGTCTTAATGGGCGCATAGCTCTGAGTCATTAAAAAACTTGAGTTAATGCATTCCCTCATGCGCATTACTTTTGGAATGATAATAGGCACGTCATTAAACAATAATGTTACGCAATTTATTCATGGGTATGCAGATTTTAAGGTTCTCATTGTTCATTCCATAAAGCAGTTGAAAAAAATTGGAGTGGGGAAAAATGCTCACGAGAACTCGATGTCACAATGGGTGAGCAGACAGTTGATGACTGCCAGGAAGTGGTTTGTGGCTTTCCGTATACGCACAGTGGAGTGGCTTCGGTTGTCCATCAATCTCAATAGCGTCATCGATTTCCAACTTGAAATGGATAATTCCTCTTTTAGCTGTAAAATTAAGGGAGCTATCTGGGGACATTTTATTTCGTTGTCAAGGAGATTTTTTTTGTTGAACTTCTAGAGAGCATAAATGCAAATTCATATATGAGATATGAAAGTCGAGCCAGGAAGACCGTAGATGAATGTATGGTGTTTTCATTTGCTGCTTGCTCGCTGGTAAAAAATTTCAGACTTTGTCCAGTTATTTTGCGAATGTCTAGACAGGGGTATTTTTTTTTCCGCAAACTTCTTGGCTTAAGGTGAATTTCTGCTTACGTCGCGTCGCTGCGACGCATTTTACAGGCGTAACCGTATCTTAATTGCAATTCTGACGTTCGAATGTTTTCTGCTAAAGTGACGCCTGCGTATTAATCTAAAATATGCGTGCACGCTCTATGGCTTCAGTTTCACTGAAGGAATATTGCATTTTTAACGATCACATTAAAGAGTGCCAACCTTGTGATGCATAGGCAGATTAAGAGTTGCCGTCTCGCAGTTCTGGTAACGACATAGGTGAATATAGATATTAACATCCATTAAGGCAAAATTTCATTTTCAGTTGCAATTAATGTGTGTGCAAAAAAGTTGAAGGAAAAAAGCTGCTTTTTCGTTCGTAATCTTTCAGCGATTTCTCATTCATTACTAAATGCAAAGACATAATGACTATATGACCTAAGGCTTTTATGTCGATGTCACTATTGAAAAACCCGAAATGAAAACCCCCAAGAAGTTCGGCTTAGGGTCCCAACAATAGGATGCATGATATCTACTAGAACAATTTATCAACCTTGACAGATTTTTGCCTTTGTCTTTAACATATACTGTATAAGTCTATATGCATATCGTTGCTGTTCTTTAATGCAAAATACATAGAATGCCTGTTGAACTTTCAGAAGGTGGATAATCAAGTAAAATAATTATACGTGTTATGAATTGATGCCGTTTCTCCGTTGTTCTTCATTGCTTAAGAGGAATAACTTGCCGCACATGCAATATGCAGCATACACCAGAGGGCACCGTTATAAATCGCAACGCAAAACAAACTGATAGCATTATTATTAAGACGAGCCCAACGCTTTGCAATATCCCAAAGATTCTCAGGTGTTCCTGACAACGAAATCTCAATTTGATAAATTAGTACGGTCGTCATTGTATGGCTTATCAGTCCGCGGCAGCTGTGCTATTTTATATGCGATACTGTATATCAGTTGCTCTTTTTCAATTTAGATTTTACATTTCCTTCTGCATGTTCAAACGTCAATTTTTATTTCTATATTATAGGCTTACTATAAGTCTTTTTCTATTGCTATCTCGTAGCCTATATACTCGATGTGAACCCCTTTTTTATTTGCATCGAATAAGTGCGCAATATACGAAAAAGGATATTTCTCTAAACTTTCGCATTGAAAGTATTCTATGCGGTATCTTAAACCTATAAAAAATAAGGGTAATTCTGATTAATGAGTCTATTTCCTCCGCTAAGCCTTGTAATTATACACGCATGATGATAATTAAGTGCATTGTAATTTGTTATTAAAATTGTGTCATATTAGGCGAAATTGATGTCGATGAAAATCAATATTTTGAGCATCCTTTTGATGCGTTTCCGGTGTAGAAAATTACTCGATATATCACAAGGAAGTGCGAAGGCTCCATTTCGTCAGACAGCTTTAAGTCGTTGATTGATTGATTCAATTTGATGATAGTCCTTAGTTGAAATCTAAAAATGGAACTTACTTTTTACTCAATTATTTAGAAAGAAAAAAAGACTTCTGGTTAAAATTGTGGGACTTTCCCAATATTAGCTTCTTTCCAAAATCTGTGTTTATTTTATTTATTTGCGACAATCTGTCTCAAATTTGTTTATATGCAATATGTACTGTGCACTAGGAATGTACATAAAGCTAGACTTAATCATTTGTAACGCCACACTTGTGATGGAACCCATATATTCAGTTTTGTGATATGAGCTAGGATTCATACAAATATCCTACTGTTATATGGTCACAGGCACCCGCGATATAAGGTTTATACTCGTTATTCTGGAATATAATGGCCAGCTCAACAGAAGTAGACCTTTTTTCATCTTTGCATTTTCACATCAAATAGTACGCGCACATAACACTAAAGAAGTTATAGTTGTCAAGCATAGCAGTTGATTCGTCTAGCAGGTGATTTATGGATGTTAATTCGACGCCACCAACTGAACGCAGCGTGGACTATCGATCTACGAACTTGCAAAAGAATCTCGCGGATAAAGTTGGGGCATGTCGTATATAGAGGAAATAAAAGGGGAAGCAAAGAGAAATGATATTAGGCATAGGGGGAAGTGAAGTAATGATGAGGAATAACTGAAGTTGGGGAGCGCTTGGGCCGACAAGCTTAAAGAATAAAAGCTAGCTTGTAGCATGAATTTTATTCTGAAGGCGGCAGGTCTGTAATATATTCGTACGTTGTTAAATGTTAATGGCCTGAAAATGACCTGTCTTTCATCCTGTGTTAGCTAGTGCACTATGTCTGTAGGCACATGTGCCTGCAGACATTTTCATTGGTGTGCCAGAGTCTCTTACATTGTCACACGTCTGCAGGTGTAACCATACTTAACCAATAGAATTTGTTGAAGACATCATGAAAATATAGCACTGTTAACTGCTACGTCAATTCTTATTTAAACTTTTCGGCTATCTTAATTGTGGTTTTCGTGCTTTCCCCAATTAATATTACCAGGCGAATGCAGGAATAGCACCTGAGTAATCGGCTCCTCCCCATTCACCCTTTAGTACTTCCTAACTGCTCTTAATTTGTAATTTAAAATAGACTACCAAATGTTACAGTCAAGCTAGATAGAAATAAAATTTTCATTGTTTAGCAACGTTCCAATAGTTTTTGGGAATCGGGAATGGGAGTTCGGAGGATAGGGCACTCTATTGTGAACTTGCTGGTTGCTCAGTATATTCGACGGGCTGCATCTCCATCTTAAGTCATAAATATTTATACTTCACGTATCTTATGTATAGAAGCAGACTTATAAAATATTTCTATAACATATCCAATAAATGTTGTGCGAGTTTTCATAGTCTACAGTAAACATTATACAGATTGAACATTGGGTATGTCGAACAGACGATGATGTCTGGTTAAATTAAAACTGATTTTAAACACATGCAGTATAAGATGACTAAAAATACAAATAAAAATTGAGCTCGCTTATAACTGTGTACGTATGTATTTATTTTTTCTGCAAAATTTAGTTTTCCTGACTGTTTCATCATGTCACTTTAGGGAAATGACAATTCTCATTGCATTTCGAAAAAAAAATGGAAACACCTGCTTCTCAAAGAAA
Organism: Rossiulus vilnensis; assembly: GCA_034700785.1. Classification (NCBI taxonomy): domain Eukaryota; kingdom Metazoa; phylum Arthropoda; class Diplopoda; order Julida; family Julidae; genus Rossiulus; species Rossiulus vilnensis. The sequence continues at coordinate 15,093 of JAQIXS010002402.1, forward strand.
AAAGATGCATGTTTCTTTTCAAATGTAAAATGAATTTGGCAAGAAGCTTCTCTGCTTTGAAAAGTGACAGCAGTGCGTGATAATGCAATGTAGTTAAACTGGTTTATTACACATACGCTTCTTGACAGTGCCGGTTAAATGTCAAGGTAACTTTGGCGGCCACTTGCAGTGCCCAATTGGCAAGAGACATCAACAAAAAAGTTAAAATTAAGTACCTCCGCCTAGTTTCGTCTGGATTATAACGATTGCTTTTTTCTATCTAAGTGTCCTCTCGATGAATAATATTTAAAGCAAGTATAAAGACATTCATCTTTTCTTAGGTGAATATGTGTTTCTTTTTAATAAAAAATGTTTGTAAATTTGAATGGTACGGTTGAGTAAGTGTTACAAAATGATAATGTCTCTCGATGCAAGACAAGTTCAATTTGGCATGCAAAATTACGCACATCTTACTGCAAGCGTAATACCCTAATTCTATCCTCTAAGTTCTACCGCGAGGTATTTTGGTATGAGGTGATGTAGTCATGAAAAATTAAAAGTATTCGAACGTTCCAGATGATATTACTGTTAGATTAAATTGAATTCCAAATTTGCAGGGATTAGACTGAAGTTTACGAGCCGGTAAATGGCCAGATTCGAATGGTAATCCAAGCAGGGATGTGACCTTTATCTGAAATGACCCTTGAGTAGGAATAGTAAAATTATACCAGTTGAAAATTTGGATTTCAAAAGCTAAATTGACTAATGCTTATGTTACTCTCTAAGGATTATTGTCAATTACATTATAATTTTATTGCATTGTCGTTTAGGCAAGACATGATGCACGAAGGTGCGCGGATAATACTTGTTTGTTATAACTATTGCTCTACTGATTTTAAAAAAAAATTTTAGTAGATTCACAACAAAGAACAATGATTATCAATCCAACTTTCCATATTCAATTTGTACACTGGTCTATGCGAATTGATAGAGGTCGATCGCAAAACCAATAACGTAACTAAGTGGTTGTTCTAGCTTTAAGTTTTCGCTACTTGAAGAAACGTTTGGGGGGACGTTTCTTCTCTAAAAGAATTGAAAAAGCTCACGGTCACCTTAAAACTGTCTGAAAAGCGATGTTTATTGTAAACGTAAATGACACTGAAGAAATAGCATGAAACAACAGCACTTGTGCGCTAATTTCAAGCATGATGGAACTCCAGTTTTCTGAAATGATCTATAAAAATAGCAAATCCGAGCTATAAAACGGTCTATTCTATGATGATCGAGAGATAGAAGTTTGGCGAAGCAAGTATGTCGAAAGATTAGTGGTGAAAAGGCTAAAAACTGATAAAAAGCTGCAATGCTGCACAGTAATATACGCCGCATGCGATTTATCGCTTAAACCATCAGCCTAATTCCGTGCACTCATGTTGTTGATGTCGTTATTTTTTGCGAATTTCCTACTTCATGAGTCTGGTTATAATAGACGATGGAGCGTGTAGCAAGATTTTGGTATCCTGATTGGCTGAATGACATAAGAAACCTACCCGTTCACAAATTTCGCGGAGACTTAAAATGTTCTCTAGTTGACATAACGTTAAAAAGGCATTAACATATTAATGCTTCCTGTATCACTTATAAAAACTGCAAGAGTTCTCGTTTTTATGCTCCAGATAGTAGTTAAATATTCACCTCTTCAAAATGGTAAGGGAATTAAGATTGTCATATCGATTCACTGATTTCCTATTTATAGCAAATGACACGCAAATATCGTGATATAAAATAATGTTTCTTCACAGTTGAAAAACTGCCTGACAGTTTTGAATTGGTTTATGTTCTAGTCGTAATTCATTTTTAATACTACTGCAGTTAATATGCAGTTACATAAACGTGCATTCAGACACTTTATTTCTTGCCGTTTAAATCAGTCGATGCATGCAATAACGAGGTTAACAGCGTTTCTTCTAAGTTTAGCAACAGCGAATTACACGCTTTAATAAGACCGCTGTTTTGAATTAAGCTACTTTTTATTGAAATATCACGTATGTATTACTCGCGTTTTTAGATTTCCTTGCTAATTTTCCATATATCTTCGTCTGCAGTGTGATCTCAAACAGTGCCTGATAGAATTATTTGTGAAACCTCACATAATCCCTGCTATCTCACGATGACAGCGACACTTTGCTTTTATGGTACATAAATCCATCGGCGCCCGATGAACAAAGTCGAGGTATTTTTGAAGCTGATATACGAGCTTCGTGAGTTTTCTTTTTCGTTTATTACATGGGTGGTAAAACCAAACGAATATGTGAGATTAAGACGGTGGCTCCACTAAGTAGAAGTTAGCGAATTCCCATTACTATATCAACGACAGAAATAGAAAAGCTAAATCACGTGATTATATAGCTCGGGATAAGTCATACTAAGCATGTCTTCGCATTCGCCTGCTCCTGAAATAATATTTTCTTCGTTTCTGAAATCCCTTCACATTGTTGTTTTCGCCTCTATACAATTAAAAGGTATATAGGTGTATGACCAACAAATCCTTGCCTCGTCAATATAGATTCACTTGTCAAAGAATTGCCAACTTGGCGGATATGGCCTGTCGTATAGATGAGCTTGTTTCAGTGTTAGGCACGAATCTCGCTGGAACCTGTAATCCTTATTTGGCTTCTCGGGGATCACCTTGCTTGGTCACGTTTAGCTGAAGCAAGCAGAATTTTATCCTATGTGACACGTTCATATACAACTGCATGCAAACATTTTTGTCAATAAGCTATTTTGGTTTGTTTTTTTAAGGAAAAAAATGACCTCTTTTCTCAGTGCATCTTTTGTTTTTTATTTTTTATTTAAGATACCAAGACGTCCCTGTTGTCATTATTTAATTTCTGGAGTAGACGTCTTGGACTAATCGGATATGAAAAATATTCACGGCAGTCTAAGGCCATTGCAAACTAACAGTCTATTGCAAACTAAGGCGATGTACTTACAGTATGCATGCAGTTTTTTTACAATTTAAGATTGCCTACAATGCTACTACATTATAATTCTGAATAATTTGTTTTTCAAAATCGTTCTGTATAATTTCAACATTTACAAAAAGAAATTTTAAATTTGTGGATTAAATTCTCATTTTAATTAATAGCTTGTACACAAAGCTAACCTAGTCTAAGTATTTTCTTTCTCTACTTCCGAAATTGATATTTATACACTTGAAACGACGTTATTTATTCGAATAACGAAGATAACTGCTTAACAGTTATTGCTCATAGCTAATGGTAGCATAGAATTGACACGACCTGTAAAAACCTGGAAAACTATGAAATTTGGGAGATGCATAGAAAGTCATGGAATTTCTCATTTTAGTCATGGAAGTTTTTTATCAAACATCTTAATTAAAATGGCGTTTTATATCGCAAATTGATATTTTTTAGTACTTCTCTTTAGTGAAATATAAGCAAATTCTATAATGTGTGATCATTTCTTCCCCCCCTCCCCCCCAAGCAAATTTTGTGTAGACATGTTGGCCAAAATCTACTATTTGCAATCTGTTTTTTTTTTAAATTTGCCTACGGCATTCCATTAATTAAAATTTCTATTAAATTCTAATTAAATATTTCTAAGTAAGTTTTGTACAGAAACATAGGCCAAAATAATTGATTTGACATCTTTGTTTCAAAAAATTTGCCTGCGATACGGCGTTCCATTAAAACCTTTCCAAGCAAATTTTGTTTTGAAATGCAGTCGAACTCCGTTATAACGATCAAATGACCGTTGCAAATTTTTTTTGCAAATTTTAATGCAATATAACTTCTCGGATATAACGAGAAAATTTGGCACGAGCAGTATGCCTCAGGTACCCTCAGGTTGTCTAACTAAACAACCATTCAGCTAGGAAAAATTCCCCCTTTGCAACCAATCTGATGCAATTTACATGACATTCATATTTAATAATAAAAATAACTGATTTATTCAATTCGATAATTCAATGCTTATTAGTACGTAGAATTAGTGTTTTTCTACAGCTAAGAAAAACGTACGGCGGAGATTGGTCTTTACTGATATAACCAGTAACGGTGATAACGAACAAATTGTATTGGTTTCTTGTCGCTCGTTATAACCAAGTTCGACTTTTATAGGGCAAAATCTACGATTTGTATTCTAAACTTTTGCCTAGGGCGTTCCCTTACCTCTTAAGGAGTTCAATTAATTGAATAGAAGCCTATCAACGAAGCACATTCGGACCCATACTATTGTTCATTTTTCTTGCATGCCATTCGACGTTGGAATACTCTTATAAAGGACAGTCTTAAGCTACATGAAATCCAATTTTGCAATGATGTTGGGGGACACCCCATTGAGGTGGCAATCACCGAATAATATTGGGTTGATGGATTACACCCCCTACCACATGGCATATCACTTGCTGCTTGTAGGGTACTAAGTTGAATTGAATTGAAAGTGTGGGCCTTCCAGCTGTCTTACGCGCCAAGAAAACAAACGATGTTAATTTGCTTATCAAATGAAACTTCCTAAGAAAAGCAGCAGAGAGAAAAATGAATCATATCATTGAAATAAATAAAACGCCATCGCTATTTAGGAAGCAAAGTTAGCCTGCTCTGGTATTCAAATCTATAAAATACAAATAAGATGAGGATGTTTGATTTTGTTGACCACTTTACAGGAAATATCATTTGGGTATGAATATCAAAGAATAGCAATAAAAAAATTTCAAATGTTTTTTTTTAAATCGTGGAAACCCTGGATGAGCTAGTATTTGAGTAGAATTTAGAAAATCTTTCAGCTGAGACAATTTAACAGATAACTGACAAAATTGATACCGTAAAAATAATTACACATTACACCCAGTGTCTGTTTGAATAATTCATTTTTGAATGAAAATAGCATGAAAAACGTATCCTCGTAATATTTTATTCCGCTTTCTTTCTGCATAATTTGTTATCTGTTTTTTTGTGAGTTTATGTAAGTTGCTTAAGTCCATTTCCTTGGATTAAGTTTGTTTTCCATAACCTTAATATTTTTTTGAAGAAATATTAATAGAAATCTTATAGCGTTGGTAGTGTATGTTCGTCAAGAAACTATTGATTTCTTTCATAGGTTACATTTCCTAATCCTACATTGTATATACATGTAGTATTCTGAGCTATTTTATTGAATAAATATATACTTTACTATAGGCTTATAATGCTTAGAGAACATACCAATAAACTAGGGAAACATTGAAAGCAGATTTGTTCTACCCGGACGTTAATTTGTAGGTTGTTAGTTTAATTAACAAATTGCATAAAGAAGCACTTATGTTAATGCATAGAAGTTGTTAGCCTTTCATTGCATGTAATTAAACAGGCGAGGCTTGTTGGAAGCTCCCAAAATTTCATTACAAGGATGCTGAAAGTGCATTCACCCATGTATAGGGAGTAACTAACACGGCTCTTAAGTATAGTCAAACACACAATTGAATTTATAACGGCTATTCAGTATCATTTTAAATTCATACGAAGTAATTACAGGTTTTTGAATTTACTTATCAAAATAATCATGCATAATTTATATATGAATGCCCCACTTTATACTAAAGGTTAATTACATCATCTGTGTCCAACCTACTGCCCACTGGCCGGATTCGGATATCGTTTATTTATACATGTAAACTGTAGGGCTATATTATAAAATAATTTCAAATATTTCCTTTCGGAACGCTGTGCTAATTAAAATTTCATCAGGTAAACTTTTCAGAAAGGATGGCGACATTGAGTTATAAGAATTTAAATAAATTAACAAATTAGAATGCAAATTTTTAAAATAAAGTTCGAATCACTGTGGCTACAAATTCATGCAAACAAGTTTGACGTGTTTAGATACCGTCACACGAAGAAAGCATCGGGAAATTGGAGTGTCTTGTAATTGATGATAAAGTTTATGAATTCTCCCAAAAATGCAGAGCTCCATACATTCATGCAAATGCTTGCAAAATAAACTATTACTGTTCGTGTCATTCAGCAATCAATAAGGCTGTATGTCTTCTTGCTGCGTATCGGAAACTCAGTTTTTATATTATAAATCATTATATCACACTGGCCTATTGTACACTAAATCATTATATCACACTGGCCTATTGTACACTAAATCATTATATCACACTGGCCAATTGTACACTGTCGAGTTAGTGTTCTCACCTTGATGCATTATATTCAATTAGAAGCGAAGAATTGGAAATTGGGTTATTTATTATTGAAAATAGGTGATATTTTATAGTGCGTGCTGGAGTTTCGCAGGGGACGTTATATTTGCCCGATGAATTCGTGATAATTGAGAAATTGCCTAGTTTTTATGAAAAAATTGAGGCCTTGGTTTAACGGGTTGTTTTCAGCTGTGATAGTTTTGTTATGTCATGTGTGCCACATATGATCAAGTTGTAAAATTAGTCAATAATTAAATTTTTGACAATGGAGGAAATCTGTGCCCGTAACACATCGAATTTCAGATCTTTGTCCACACGTTATAGGGGTGAAACAGATGGCCAAACTTTAATGAAGCATGAAAGGGTAGAACTCATCCCCTCATATGATATTATTTAAGAGGCGACTTATTGCTTTAATACAATTGTATTATAATAGATTCCGGGCTGGTACCAAATAGTGTACATAGGCAATTTGTACGTCATAAAACTTGCAATTTAAAGGGCTAGTATACTATTTAACCCCATACTTTTTCATTACCCCCGACTAGGTGCTTCCCTAATATGTATTGTGCGTTTGGTGCAAGCCTCCTCCCTTCCCTGTTTTGCATTCGGAAAGCGTATTTTAAATTTATTCCCTTATGAACTAGGTTGTCATCAATTTAATCCTTTGACATTTTTGTATAGTTGAGCGCAATTCCAAATTATTTTATATTCCATGTAGGGACCAGCTATTATGTCCCTTTATGTTTTCCATCACAAAGGAATAGCTCTGTCTACAATTTCGCTGTTTCTCAGTCATTTCTTTGCCTTATGGACTTACTCAGTATTGAAAATGTGATTAAATGTAGAACTGGTTCATTCGTGAAAGCGTTCATGCTGGGCAATCCGTATTTCTGCACAATTCATTTTATTAATTCTCTGTAGGATGTCGTCTCATTTTCCGCACAGTTTGATCACGGGTATTGCTCGTATACTGAAGCCAGTCGTGCCAGTATAGATTTGCATGTCGAGCACGGTTTCTATCAGATTTTGACCTTTATGCAGATAATTTGAAGAAAATGGACCCAGTATACAATTTCTAATGAACTGTGTGGATTTTTCATTATGGGGAGAAGTTGAGAAACTAAGTAATTTCTTCTAAGTAACTAATTTCTAAATAAAAGAAAAATATAAAAAGTATAAAATAAACATGCCCGGGTTTCTTGAGCCTCTCCGGATTTAAACAAATATGGGCCATATATAGACATATACAGGTATGACTTATTTCTTATAAGTTTAGACCAGAAATTTTCCACAGATGGACCTATATGACCATTCATAGACCCATATGCTGTCTATACATGCATATGAAGTCATACAATATTTGGCGTTATGAAATAAAATCATATAACACTTTCTATACATCGCCTTATTTGCAATCATATACGGCTTTATCTAAAGTTGCCATGTATGACGATTGGTGTCATGTCAATACATGGCCATATATGGCTTGTTCCTGGTCACTTATGGCAAATACCCTGATATATGTCCATATTCATCTTTTCCCTCCGGGTCAGCTAGTATTTTCTAAAATGGATCCCGAGTAATCTGGAATTTCTTTGTGCCTGTGTGCATTCCGAACCGTGTGCATTGTACACATGCATGAACTTATGTGATAAAGGATAGAGCAATGCAAGCTACAGTAAGTGGGTGTTGTATTTCGTTGCCGAAATTTTTCGCATTTATAATATTTGTAAATTAATATAGAAATGTAGTAGGCCTACATTCAATGGCTTGATAATATCAACAATTATGCATGTATAGCTAATGTCTGAGTGTTTT
>JAQIXS010002403.1:0-23094 GCA_034700785.1 Rossiulus vilnensis
AAGGTGGTTCGACCCATACTAAACCCATGCGTGACTTCCGTTTCAGGCCATTTCAACGTGTGCTCTCTTCCTTGCCGCCAAAGTCGAGGAGCAGCCTCGCAAACTCGAGCACGTCATTAAAGTCGCTCATCTTTGTCTACACCGGGACGCACCCGCCCTGGATCCCAAGAGCGAGGTATGTATCTCGGGATGACAGATCCGAAACAACATTCCTTGTGTGTAACTAACCTACGCCGTCTTTCACGTGACTTTGCCAGTTACGTTTACCGAGATCTTTAACACCTTTTTCTTTTCATCTTCTGCCATCCAGCCTTATCTCGAGCAAGCTCAAGAGCTAGTGATCAATGAAAACATCATGCTGCAAACGTTGGGTAAGTGTATATCATTAGGGTTTTGTTGCAAACGCCTTGAAAATCCTTAATTTTGTTTTCTCCAAAAGCGTCCTTATTTCAGTCGGTTGGAAATGCACCCAATTGAAAGCTATTTCGGAACATAAGGCATCATTTGAGACCGAGGTTTTATAACCTTGATTAGCAATACTTATAAATCAAAATTCTGTACACAAAATGTAGCCCAAATATCCACAATCATAAAATTCGTCTCAATAAAAAATGTCTAACAAATATTGTTATTTAAATACAGACTTAAAATCCACGGTTGATTTAATTAAATTTCAGAAAAATGTCCGGCAGTGCTCTCATAGTGATGCATAAAAATGTTGTTTAAAATTATCCGATCCTAAATAGTACAGGCATCCCAGACATCTTATAAATCTCATATTTTTTATTTTTTAATCATTTTTCTTAGATTGTGACAAATTGTAGGTATCGTATTCGTAATATTTCTAAGCAAATTTTGTACTGGAATTGGACCCAAGATATTGGGTCAATAATCACGGATTTAAAAAAAACCGCACATATTCCTCAGTACTTTTCTCTAGCGAATTATATGGCAAACTCCATAATTTACGGTTTAATTTCTCGAAATTGTTCACCTACGGCGTTCCTATACTTAATGATATCCAAATTTCTACAGGATTTTATTCCAAAAAAAAATGTGCTTAAAGCGTTTCTTAGAAAAATGTGTCAAAAATGCATAATTTGCGATGAAAGTTTCGACATTTTATTCTGAAAAATAGTTGGAAATTTCGATTTTAGAATTATTTTTCAGAAAAAAGTTGAAATATCACCGCGGCAGTGAATGAGATTTTACCGAGGAATATGCAATTGCCCAGAAATTTACTAGAGATTTAGTTAATATCCCCTTGCTTTGCTACGGAATCTATTTTCAAAAAGTCAGGGAAATGATTTTGAACAAAAATTTCATCACTAACCCTGAATTCTTTGTCCACGCGTAACAATCCGATCTTTTTCTCTTCCTCAGGATTCGACGTTGCCATCGATCATCCGCACACGCACGTGGTCAAGTGCTGCCAGCTGGTCAGAGGAGGCTGGTCGAATACGCACCAGCTCCATGGTAGGTTCGGTGGCCCACTAGCAGGTCGCTGCGACGAAATCGCAATCGCGAGACCGAATTAATTTGTCTTCTTCCGTTGTTACAGCTAGCAAAGACTTGGCGCAGACCTCCTACTTCATGGCCACAAACAGGTGAGGTGTCACAGTTAGTTGCTCGCGAGCTCATTTAGGGGTGCTAATTTAGGAATGAACTCAAATTTTCCTTCAATTTTCTGCCATTGATTCAGCCTGCACCTGACGACGATGTGCTTGCAGTACAAGCCGACGGTCGTCGCCTGCGTCTGCATCCACCTGGCCTGCAAATGGGCCAATTGGGAGGTGCGCTGTCAAAAGTTTGGCGGACCGTAAGTTGATTTTCTGAAACTTCCGTACTGACGTTTGTCCTTTCGCTGGCAGATACCGAAATCAAGCGAGGGGAAGCGTTGGTTTTGGTACGTGGAGAAGACGGTGACGGAAGAACTCCTCGAAGGTAGAGGCTTGTTGCTCGCGGAAGTTGTGTCAGATTGTGAAGATCGACATCGGTCTCGATCTCACGCTAATCTTCGACACTTTCAGAACTGACCGCCGAGTTCCTCGCTATCCTGGATCGATGTCCGAGCAGGCTGAAGCGCAAAATGATGAGCTCCTCGAGCAGCATGGAAAAGGTCATTACAAGATTTCTCGCATCAAAATAGACCAACAAATTGAATCAGTTTAGCACTAGATATATTTGAAGATGTTGTTCACGATTGCATCGATAAAGCTACGGCGAACATTTCACCAGTGACGTCCACAAATCGTTTTGGTTTTATAGTTTATCAGGATGACCGCACTACCTGGAAAACAGGGACATTTCCTTCTGGATGTAATTTTCAATTAATTTTTTATTTAATTTTCGACTTGTTCCCGTAATTATTAATAATAAAGTTCATTTCGTGGAAACGCATACCAAGCAAAAATCGATGTTTTGTGATCTCAATCCACAATAATATTACTATATTTTTTAACGTCCTTCGGCGTTCACGTTATAAATATTGTGTTTAAAAAAAATTGGAAAAAGATGTCGTAAAATTATTTTGATCATTTACAATTGTTTTTAAATGCAATATTCATAACGTAAAATCTGAAGGCGACATTTAAAAAAAACAAATAATAATCACAAATTATGGATTGCAGGGAAAATTTGAGGCAACGTGACCTGGAAATCGGGGAATTATGAGGGAAATAAAATTCTGTGAAAGCGTGGTCACCCTGCCATCGCGTTTGTGCGCTAAATCTTGAATGCGGCGTCAATGCGAACCTCTTTTTTTCTCTCCGATAAAGATGCCCGATCCATCTTGTGACAGAAAGTCGAACGCCGATTCAGGCGGCGCGAACAAAGCCTCGCCTTCCGTCTCCGGCGCTTCGGCGTCCAAGGGCGATCGGGGCGACCACTACTCCACCCCGCTGCCGGCGCTGGTCCGGGACAACCTCTTCAGCAAGATGGGCAGTTCGTCGGCGAAGACCGCGAACGCCGTCGACAAGAACGGAGGCCCCGTCCTGGCGCCCTCGTCCTCGGACAGGAAGATCAAGAAGGAGCCATCTCAGAACCATCCGCCTCACGCGCCCGCCCCCGTGAACAGCTCCAGCGCGGCTGCGCCTCCCGCGCTCAAGCATGGCGCGCCTCCGAAAACTCCGCCGGACCAACGACACGGTGCTGCTTTGAATACGTCTCCTTCGACCGCAGGTTTGCAAGCTCTTGCCGTAAACACCCTATTCCTTATTCACTCAAAATAGCTTAAAAGCAACGCTTAAAAATTACGCGCACAAACGTGTTTTCAAAAAACAGCTGTCACGTGCTTTACGATCCCTCTCCATCAGGGTTGTTGCCACGACCTGGAAAGTCATGGAATTTGGGAATTTCTGAACAATGTTTATCAGAGAAATAGTCAAAACTATAATTTTCAGTATTTAATTTCCCTTCTTTTGATTACTACGTCTAGATTTCCCTCCGCAACTGCACAATTCCGTGGAGAGCTACATGCAGCAGTCCTCCTCGCAGCAGCACCCGATGAGCCCCGCGAGTGGCGGCACCACCACCACCACGGGCAGCAGCGGCAACAAGAAGCCGAAGCCGTCGTCTAAGGAATACCGTGAGTACATGGAGCAAGCAAAGCGCCGGGAGCGGGTGGAAAAAGAAAGAGAGAAACAGCCATCTCCGCAGCCCTCTTCCTCTTCCCACCCCCTTCCCCCCGACCAAACCCTCCTCCCCTCCTTCCTGAACCGCATCGACGGCCTGACGATCGGCAACACCCCCCTCTCCTCCCTCAACCTCCAACCCGTCGTCTCCCTAACCCACATTAACCCCTCCCGCCTCGAGAAACTGACGGCGCCGCAGAGGCCCACCAAACCGCACCATAAAACGCCAGAAAAACAGAAGTCTCTCCCCACAGGTGCCGCCACCGCGACCACTCCGAGCGTGGACGCCGCCGAAAAGCCGCCCAAGCACCATCACCACCACCACCACCACCAGCCGCACGGTCCCAAGCAGCACCAGGGAAATCACGTCGGACGCAGCCACCGACCGCAGGTCGCGCCTCCCAAGCCCGCGACGGAGCCGCACGTGGTCAAGCCCCACATACTGACTCCATCGCCACCCAGGGACGAGGACTCCTCGTTCATAATCCCCAGAATGGAATCGTCGCCGAAGATGCCGGAGAACCCCGCCATGGCCACGCCGCCCACCCCGCTGCTGCCGGTGGCCTGCGAGGCGGCCATCGTGGTCACGCCGACCAAGCCGCCGCCGATCAGAGCCGAGCACCACCGGAAGCGCGAGCTGCCCGCTGTGGATCTTCCTCCGCCCCTGCAGCGACGGCACGAGGCCAAGGATTCCAAGGAGAGGCAGACCAAACCTCACAAATCAAAAACTCCGCCTGTGATACCGCCCGTCGCCGAACTGACCCCGTCGCTGAAGCCCACTGTCGCGGTCAAGCCCGACGCGACGGCAAGTGCCGCCGCGCTTGCATCGTCGGTGGCAGATCAGCCGCACGCGCCTCAGCTGGCTGTCGGCAGATCGGACGATAGGCGTGTCGAGCAAGAGATTTCCAGGACAGTGGCTTCGGCTGGTCACGCGCCGCTGCCCCAGCCGCCAAACTCTGCAGGTTCCGTCGCAGTCGCCGGTGTTAATCCGGTCGTCGTCAAAAATAGTTCCTCCTCCTCGGCGCCCGGCGAGCCAGCGCTGCATTCCAGGCTGCCGCCGGTTCCTGTCGCGGTCATGGCTCCCGTGGCACGCAAGGCCGAGCCGGAAGTTGCTCCGGCGGCAGTCGTGGCACAGCCTCCGGACCTCGCTGACAGGCACTCTGCTCCAGCCAAGCCACCCCACCAATCATCCAAGCGCGAGAAGAAGCACAAGGCCAAGAGCCGCGATCGCGACAAGGAGCGTTCACACGACAAGCGTGAATCTGCGTCTGCAGCTGCTGCGGCCTCTGGCCCTCCGGCCATCAAGCTACTGATCCCGAAGGAGCGGCTCTCTGGCTCCAAGCATTCGTCGGAGCCCCCGGCGACTGGATCGCTCAAGCTGAAGATCTCCAAGGAGAAGCTGAGCGAGAGCGCGCACAACAAGTCCAACTCCTTCACTTCGACGCCGGCGCCCCCCGTGCCCAGGGAGGCCCCGAAAGAGTCGGCCAAAGAGGTCCCCGCGGCTCCGAACCCTCCGCCGCCCGAAGCCACCAGCCTCAAGATCAAGATCACCAAGGACCGCACCGGCGCCACCGGGACCTACAACCTCAGCGTGGGCTCCGAAAGCCGGCCCCAGGACCGCGAGACCCGGAAGCGGGACCGGCCCGCAGAAGTCGCCGCGGAGGAGCCGCGTCCACAGAAGATCGCGAGGGCCGCCAGGAGGGGCGGCGACCTGCCGGACGTGCCGCCATCCAGCAACACGCGGTCTTCGGGGTATCCGCAGGCGCTGATGCACCACGCGCAGCCACAGCCGCAACCGCGTGGTCGCAAAGGCGGCGCTAAGCCACCCATCGGGATGCAGCCTCCCTACCGGCATCCGGTGAATCTCAACTACGCTGGGTTCGCGCCGCACCCGCCTCCCCAGTTCCACCACCGGTTCCAGGGGCCGCCCGGCTTCTACCCGGGGGACTTCCAGCACCAGGGGCTCGCGGGGCACCCCGGCGAGTACCTGCACCAGGGGTACCCAGGGCACCCTGGGGACTACCAGCACCAGGTGCACCCTGCGGAGTACCAGCAGCATCCGGTGCACCCCAACGAGTACCAGCACCAACAGCAGCAGCAGCAGCAGTACTATGCGCAGTACATGCAGCCCAGGCCCGCGATGCAGTTCCCGCACCCTCCTCCGCCGCACATGATGCAGCAGCAGCCCCAGCGGCACGTGCAGCCGCAGCCCCCACCTCTGCCGCGGGAGCCGCCCCTGCCCAGGGAGCCGCCACCGGTCATACCGCCCCCGCCGCCGCCCGAATGACGGCAGCGCGGCCGGAGGCCCTCCAAGGCCCGACTCTAGTCCGGCAACGTAGCGGTCGCGGAGACCGGAAAGACCCTTTATTTTTGTTTCGATCTTCGCTCGCCAGGGATAGAGCGGACCTGCCGCACCGCGCGTCAGGGGCACGCGCGCCGAAAAGCTGGCCAAAAGGGTTTATGTGCCTGCCAAAATGAGCCAAATTATTTTTTGTTTTCACGGATCCCTAGCGCCGTCCGACGCCAATTAGGTTAAAATTCAATTTAAAAAATTAACAGTCGGCGTTTCGGGAAAATTTAAAAACGCCACGAGGGCAGGTGTTATCGTTTCTTGTCGAACGTAGAAGTAATAAATGTTAAAACTATCGGTTTAGTCTACGTCCACGCGGTAATTGCTCGTAATAACGACATCTAATTTTTCAAAAGTTTTCTTTTCAAAAAACCTTTCGGCCAGCTTCTTCGGTGCAAATGCCCCCCGCCTCCCCCCATCCCGGCTGTCGCGGTCAGCGGCAGGCCCTCGCAATCGCGATCACGGACGCGATACGGAACGTTCGCCTCCATCCCTTCCAGTGCGGACAAGCGCGTCGGTCGAACTACCTCGACCGCAATCCTCCGGCCAAAGGATCCGACACCGACTCCAGACCTCTTCGACCGAAGTGAAAGAAGGTGCGCGACCGGAAACGCATCTCGGCCGCGATCGTACTCCCGGTCGCGCCGCCTCTTCGGGACGACTCAACGACGGGACACGGCGTACCTGAAAGCGGGACTCGTGTACATACTGTGTATCGGCAATTGTGTGTGTGTCCGTTAAGCAGTTCGGTGGTGGAGCGAACGAAATTGCGTTTCGTTTTCGCCCGCCCACCTCGCAACTGTCTCACTCGTGCGTCAGGCCGCAAATTCGTTTTTCGTTTCGTTTTTTTTTTTTATTTCGTTATTTTTAAATCCACCCACCCCCACGTTTTCGCGCTATGTCCGATGTGCAGCGCGGTCTTATTGTGATGGGAGCCTCATTGATCTATTAAATGTGATTGGAAAAAAGAAAGAAAGAAAGACAAAAAAAAAGGTGCAGAACCGCGTGGTTCGGATTTGTTGTTAAAATGCGTTGCGGCAGACTCGCAATCGTGACGAGGTAAGAGTACCGTGAGGGCCTGAGGTGAGGGGTCTGTCCGCAGCTATACGTATACGTTTCCGTTAAAAAACCGGCGAAGCCTGAAAGGTGGAGAGGGTGCTCGGAGTATCGGTTTCTACCGCATTCCCAAATCTAACGACCGTTTCCAGGGCAAGCGATCGGAGTGTCTACAGGCAATCGAAGTCTCTGAAGTCCTTGAAAATTAATGAAATAATCAACTTGTCATGGCTTTGGTAAGATCATTGGACAGTTTACGAACACGCCGATCCACTTCAGAACGAAAATGTAGGTTGTTTTTTAGGAACAATTCTTTGAACCAATTGGTCGTTTTTTTTTAAAGTCACATTCGCAACACCACATCTGAAAGATCGGTGATCTCGTACGGGTAATCAAAGTCCTTGAAAATCAAGGACATGATCAATTTGTCATGGCTTTGGTAAGACCGTTGGATGGTGTTGATAGTGCCGAACATTTCAGGAACACCTTCATCCAAAATGTGGGTTTTTTTACGGAAACAATAGTTTTATTTTAAAAAATCATGTTCGCAACACCATCATTTCGTGCGCGCAATCGTAGTCTCCGAAGTCGTTGAAAATCAATGAAATGAGCTTCAGGATCGTCATTTGTCAAGGCTTTCGTACAATCGTTGGACAGTTTAGGATGATGCCGGACATTTCACGAACGCGTTGATCCACTTCGGAATGAAAAATGTAGGTTTTTCATTGGGGAAAAGTTGGGGATTCCACGTGATCCTGTAGACACCCCGAGCCGCTGTATTTATAAACTTCGTTTTTTGACAGTATCGGGAGAGTGAAATTATGGTCACAAGTGTTTCGAAATCCATCCCCGAACGTCCTTGAGCAAACTTCGTAAGCCTCCAAAACCCTGGTCCCAAACGTATCGCATTTTACGGATATGTTATTATATGTGGTACCGATACTCCCGAGAGCCTCCGGATTTTTCGGTCTTCGCTAGTCACAGCCGAAAACGGCGACTTTGGGGATCCGAAGTCGAGTTCAGATCTTCGAGCCGCAGAAATGAAACCTTCCTAGCTCTCTCTTTTTTTTTTTTGGCGTCCAATTTCGAGTAGTGGTCCGATCGTGGCATTATTTCCTCGATTTTATAACCGACAAAACGCCCCGGTGTCCACGAGGGCATCGAAGTCCTTTCCGCTTTAATCAAACTTTAGGGGGGGAAAACATGCAATTCTATGCTCGGTTTGTAACTATTTGAAATCGTGTTCTTTAATAACTTTAAAAATTTTGTCGGCGATGCTGTAGGCGCTCTCAAGTCTCCCATCGACGAATTTAAGGTGAAATTCGAGAAAATAACGTCATTTATAAAAATCCGGTTTTTTTATTTTATTTACCATTTTTTAAAAAAAAATCTGCCTTCTCTCGAATTTTCAGTTGGGCGTTTTTCCGGTACGTGTTTTTGGGGCCCTCGTCTTCGCGGGGGTGAACCGGACAACTCCGATCGACCTCTTCGGGTGTGATCGTGAAATATTCACCAGGTTTCGTCCGGGAGAACGGTGCGAGTACCGTTAAACGACATTACGATCGTCTCCTCGGTGTGATGAGTGTGGTGAACCCGGGATGTTCACCACTTTTAAAACCCACCTAAAAATTGAATCCAGGTTGACTCTTTTTTTCAAAACTTTTGTTTCTCGCAATGATAAACCGATAAAACTTTTCAGTTCTTCAGGATCGATCGGTGCCGATCCAGTGGATCCTTAGCTGCCTCAAAGCCCTTCCAACTTTTTTCACTATTCGTTCTGTTTGCCCCGAGATTGTGTTTCCTCGTGCTTAGTTTACGATCACACCCGAAACGCCGAGATGTTCGAGATGGGAGCCCCAGTCGAAAGCGCGCAGTATTATTACGGTGGGGACCAGGCCCTCCCTCGCTTGCATTTTCTGAAAATTTTCGTTTAATTTAACCGTAACGTGAATCGGGGACTACCAAATCGGATTCCTCGTCCTCGAACACCTTTCCTCGAAACCCGAATCGAGAGACTTGTAATTTGAACGATTTCTAATTTAAGCTTTTGCGTCTTCGTAATTTTGTTTTCTTCCTTCCTTCAACTTTTTTATCCCATTTCCCATTTGTGTTTCATTTCTTAAATCTTCGCGACTTTGGATTGAACTCGTGTCGAAAGTGTAATTATTATTATTATTTTTCTTCTTCGAGGTGACGATCGAGGGAGCCACAAGGGGGTCGAAAGTAATATTGTGGTAATTGTGGCACTATGTGAAAAGCGCCCATGTGGAAGTTGCGTTTGTTTTAAAAAAAATTTGATAAAAAGTAATGTCAATATTGTATTAAGCACACTAATAAACAAGGAATTGAATAATACCTTATCTAAATACATGTAAAATCATTTAATAGTCCTAAAATGTAACAAAAAAATCCTCAATTTCAAATCTTGGAAATTGTTTGCCACTCTTGTCTTTTTTTCTTTCTAATATGCAACAATAAATATAATCCTGCATGTCATTTATTGCATTTTTTTTTCTTAAAATTTACTTCGTTAATTGTTGTAATTTGGCAGTAATATATCAACAACTAGGATGGTAAAATGTGGGCCCGTTTTCATATAATGCCACAATTTTTTTGGATGTAGTTCGGTTTGATTGATTAATATAAGAATTTCTCTACAAAAAAAAAAATCTGGAAAGTTGTCTCCCTCTGAAGGTGTGCCAGTGTGTATTGATAACGATCGCGTAATGACTTGAAAAAAAAAGTTTGACAAATTATAATTTATATATATTATTAAAAAACAAACAAAAAAAACAGTAAAATGTGGGATAATACGAGTGAATGTGCGTGCCGTGGTCATTAGTTTCTATTGTTTTTTTTATGGATGAATTAATTGTTTCGTTCTCGTTTCTCCTCTTCGTTTTTACCCCACCTTAACCCCTGAACCCGGGGCATTTTAATTTCGACGTCATTTTTCGGGTATGCATTTCACCATTTGATAATAATAATAATTGTAGAAAACGAATGAATTTTTACGATTAAAGAAATAATCGATTGTTGTTGTGTTCATAGCAAAATGTAAACTCGTGTCGCTTTTTTATTTTTTTCGTTTATTATTATTATTTTTAGGGATTCCCTAACACCATTATTCCAATTAATTCCGATTTAATATTTCCTATTTTTAACTTTTCTATTAACAAAATTCTTATCACGAATGCCCTCGTGTGGGATGTTTTTAATCCAAATTCACGTTTTACTAATATTTCAGTTTGTATACAGTTTATTTAAATCTAAACACATATTATTATTAACTAATGCACATGCAGATTGGTAACTAATTATTCAACGAAATATTTACGCAAATACATATCCACCTAGTGAAATACTTTTCACAATTCATCTCACACTTGTAAAAATAAAGTTCGTTAATTCTAACTTACCAACGGTTTCCCAAATTTCTATATCCGCCGATAAGAATGTTAATCACAACAGGAAAGCTAAACGAAGGAGAGAAAAACAACATTAACTACATGTAAGTATTTTTATCGTTGAAAACAATTTCCATTTCATTTCATTAATATCATTTTAATTTATTTACACGTATTTATAAATTCATTTATTAATGAATTAATAATAAATTTATTTATAAATTCATTTCAATTTTATTCCATTTCATTAACTGACGTTTCCCAATTTTCTTTTTTCTTCTCATCAATGCACCCAACAACTAAAACAACATATTTCAAAAAGTTATGACAAATTTACGAATTCTTTATAAATAAAAATTTCTGAACTTTCCCAATATCATCCGTTTCCCAGTCAATGCACGTAACAACAACAAATCACATGAATTTTCCCAATTTCAAAATCAAGCATCAACACGAACATTTGAAAAAGCGGGAAAATTCTGGAATTTTCCCAATTTCATCCGTTTTCCAAGTCATCATTGCCAGCAACAACAACGACATATCCGAAAGAGTTATGATAATTTAACGACCCTTGAAAGGCGGTCCTATTCGCAGGCGGCTTGCCCGTAGTTTTGAAGTTTTTAATTAGCGTGGTTTTCGTTTCGTCCAGTGCAATTGCGATGTCCAGTTTTATTGTTATTAGTCGCGTGTCAGCCAGCGGCGGATTAACGACGCTCAAATAAAGCCATTAAAGCTTCCGTTCGCCCATTAAAAGGAAACTTTAATTTTCGTGCGCTGACCACGGCCAAGAGCTGACCGACGTCCGGCCCTAATTGCTCTCCCGGTTACGGTTAAATCCACGATTAATCTTGACGTAATTGCGTCGTTTGGCGAGTGGACAAGCGAAAAGTGAGCGAATTAACGCCCATGATGAAACGATGCGGATTATTATGGCACACGCCATATACACATATAAACGAACACCACTGACCACCACCCCCACACCCCCATAAGGGAGGATCCATCCCTTGCTTTTTTATATATATATTCCCTCATCGCAGTGCCCTTTATTGTCCTTCTGAAGATGTGGCCAGATCAGCTTCTAATTGATTTGACACTAACACCCTCATTTTTCCTTCAGCCCCCACTTAGATTGAGTTCA
Source organism: Rossiulus vilnensis (assembly GCA_034700785.1). Classification (NCBI taxonomy): domain Eukaryota; kingdom Metazoa; phylum Arthropoda; class Diplopoda; order Julida; family Julidae; genus Rossiulus; species Rossiulus vilnensis. The sequence continues at coordinate 11,587 of JAQIXS010002403.1, forward strand.
ACCCTAAGCCCACGCCAAGAGATAAAAAAAGAAGAAAAAATATGAAAAAAGAAATCAAATTTCGGCTGAATCAGGATGAGAAAAAAAAATCCCAGAAATGAAAAGAAAGACAGCCCATTGTTGAAGGCTTTTGTTTGCTACAAAATCCAGCCAAAACTTTTAGTGTGTGCTTAGGGATGAAGGGCTAGTTTAGACCCCGTTAATTACATTTATTATCATCATAGTTTTGATTATTATTTACAAAAAGGAAGATAGCGCATTGTTGACGGCTTTTTTGCTGCAAAATGCAGCATGCGATTCTCTACTGATTTCAGTATAACCTTAATTTTATCAGTACGCTTAATGATATAATTATAGTACTCCAACTGTTATAGCATTATACAATACTGTTACAACTTACAGTTACAGTATTATAGTGGTTATTGCGACCACTAATATCAGTATGATTGGTGATATAATTATAAGGATGGTTTTTGGACTACTAATATCAGTATGATTGGTGATATAATTATAAGGGTGTTTTTTGGACTACTAATATCAGTGTGGTTAGTGATACCGCTACATTTTTTTTACAAATATCAGTATATGATCAGTATACAGCATGTGTAGTGATATCTACTGTACTGATTATACTGATCTTTCCACCATGGTGCTTGGGCTGACGGTTGGCTATTTTAGCCCCCGTTTATTACATACATATATATTGTAATTATAAATATTAATTTCTATATAGCCTATATATACACACGTACTATAATCATAGGATTATTTATTTTTCAATAAGCTTATCTCGGCGTTTCAGAAAATAACCGAAAGTACTTAAAGAATCAATAAATTATCTTTGTAAATACAGTACGTCATTGTCTATCATCACGAAAGCGATCCTTGAAATAAATATTGAACTGAAACGCATTTTGGCTCTTAAAATTAAATCAAATTAATTTAACAACAGTAAAATCCGGCCTGCGTTCGTTAGGCCTAAATGTACCTCTTGTTTCTTTTTTTCCTGAAGTATCGATCGATCAATCTCTCTCTCTCTTTTCCATTCCAATTAGCGAATTATCGGGAAGCGCAGTCTTAAAGGCACTGGAGTACATAATTAAACGCTTGTTTAACAATTCGAGTATGAACGTACGACGAATTAGGAGTAAAGAAACAAATTATAAATAAGAGGGAGCAAAAAAAAACGAGCAAAAGTAATTATAAACATGGCGACCAGCCCTTCGAAAATGGAACTTCGAAAATGGAAGAAAAAGAACGCCGGCTCGTGCAAAAATAGAAAAAAACGTCATTTCCTGGGTTGGCGGAAATGACGTCACGCGAGCGCGTTCTATCAATTCGAACGTTCGAAAATTGTTTAGAAAAAGAAAATAAAATAAACCGAAGCAAAATACACAGCCTTCAAACGAAGAAATCATAAATGAAACGATTAAATGTAAGTTACTTTTTGATTTTATGAACTTTTCATATTGTTTCCTGAAAAGATCACTAAAATGTCACTATACCATCTGAAAAGATAACTCTACGATTCTACACTGATATCACTATATATAGGTCTAGTTACATCGTGGTTTTATGTAGGCCCATTGCTGATATCAGTATGCTTAGTGAAATCACTATTAGATCTTAATAATCACATTCAATGTTTTCTTAAATGTTAACCTAATTTTCTAAAAAAAATTACTTAAACAAATAAATTTAGCAATCGAAACATTGTTTTTGTACTACTGATATCAGGATGCTTATTGAAATCACTATGAGATAAAAAAAATCATATTTAAAATGTTCTTGAATTTTCACCTAAATTTTGCAACCGAAATAGTGATTTCAATAAGCATCCTGATATCAGTAGTACAAAAAATAAATGTATTTGCAGTTACATTCGTTATTCAAGATTACATGAATTATGAAATGCAATGTAAAGTTGAATTACGAATGTACATGTATTTGCAAATGCATTTCTAAATGAAAGGATTTAAAAAAAATTTAAATGTATTTCAGGCTTTTTACAGTTAATTATTTTCCGAAACGTGATGTGGTGGTAATGCTTGTATCAATAAAACTGGTATTAGTATAGTGATATGCATACTGATACTAGTATGGCGACATTTGTAACCATGTACTAATATGTAACAAAGAAGCAGCAAAGAAGGTCAGAGTAGTAATTTTAGATATTCAAAAACCAAAACAATTGAATTTATTTGTCAATTATAAATATAACTAGGGAAATTCTAATTGCAGGAAACATGTCACATGACTCTTGAGTAATAATAAAAATAATTCAATGAAGATTTTCGAAAATATACTGGTAACACCATTGTTCAGTAGTACCCACATGATGTTTGGATATAATTCAAAATACATTGCATATAGTATAATATGTGACAAAATATTCTGAAAAATACACCCATTAATATAACGGAAATACCATGAACTGAAAGTTTAAATATGTTATGTAATATATTAAAATACTATAAAAACTATATATATGTTTTAAAATACATTGCAGGCAATATAATTCCAGACAGATTACATAATATGCTAAATGTCCCAATTGATGATATCTCTGGCGTATTTCTAATATATTAATGGTCTTATTTTAAGAATATTTTGCCACATTATCTTACATAATTTGAGAAGATTTTGAACTAATCGCAATATGTAGACTTAGCCAATATATATATTTTTTTCACAACGTTTCGCCTTATTATTTAAGACTTCTTAAGGTGCATTTATATTCTATAAATAAGAAATAAGCAAATACATTTAATTGACATTGACAACGTATACATTTATAACTTATGATCTGAACGCGTAAATATTACGTATTTACTTAATCCGAGTCTACACATTACTATTAGTTGTATTATTTTGAAATACATCCCAACAACACGTGGGTGCGTCCCTAACCCATATCACTTAAACGGTGTACTAATAATATAAGTAATGTTTGTACTGATATCATGTTACACTGATCTTTCCACCAGGACGTACCTAGCAACACTTTTATTTCGTTTTTGAAGTCCATTTCGGTTTCGATGTTTGCAAAACGTTGGCTACCCTAGCTCTCTAATTTTCGTCTGGCTGAAATTAACTCCGAATATTCAGTTAAAATGGCGTATCATCCGGAACGATTTAATTTGCTCTGAAAATGGCACTGGAAAAGTGTTAATTAACGTTGTTCCGAGGACGAATTAAGCCATGGCGGATTTCGGTTGCTATTCAAATAAAAGTCATTTGGACCCGGGCTCGCTGTTTGGCCAACCACCGAGACGAATTAACTCGCCAGATTAAAACCCAGATATGGACGAACACGAAATGCCAGCCCCCCCGAACATGGCCGAATTCCCAGTTGCTGGGAAATGAAAGAGTACGTACATGTAATAGATTAAATATTTAAAAAAAATATATAAAAAAAATAAAATAAATTGCGCCGAGAGGCTCGCTCCCCATCAAGCCACTTTATTAATTTGCTTCTTTGTTGATATTTTACTTTATATACCCTGTTGATAGTGCGATGAAGGAGCACGTCTAGCTTATCATTTCAAATATGCTACTTTTAATGTTGCTGCCTAGGCCATAGATGGCGCTGAGGCGGCGGGTGCCATCGATAACCTAAATTTATTTTGGTTGAAAAATATTCCGCTAATAATAAAAAAAAGTGTTTAGAGATCTGTGGTAATAATAGGAATGAATTTACGAAAACGTGCTGAAACCTGAATTATAATTATAATGATTTTAATAAATTTAAGAAATGCTGCCTATACGTAATGCGTTCATGCACTTAGTTGGTCTGAAAATTTGTGTAAAAAAAGAAATATTTGAAGTTGAATGATAATAATATGAATGGATTTACGAAAATGTGTTTAAACCCGAATTTAAGGGTCTGAATATAATTTTTGCGAAGAAAGAAGTACTTAAATTTTTCACTATAATAATTTTAATAAATTTACGAAACGCTGCCCAAACGTAATGTATTAATGCATTTCCTTGGCTGAAAATTTGTGCAAAAAGAAATATTTTTAATTGAATAATAATAATAATACGAATAAATTTACGAAAATGTGCCCGTACTGTATTCGTGCAAATGGTTGAAATTATTTGGTTAAAAATGTTCTTTTTATGAAGATATGTTATGTATAGTTCCATAATAATAATATGAATAAATTTAAGAAAAATGTGCCCATTCCGAATACTGTATTTGGTTGCAACTAATTTGTTAACTGATTAACCTAAATTCTTTTGGTTTAAAAGAATTTTTTTGAAAAAAAAATGTATTTCAAGTTCTATAATAATAAGATGAATAAATTTAAGCATTATTATTCGTGCGTGCGATTAACAATCATTTCAACAATCATTTTGTATCAAAGCGATGCTGTATCTATAAATACTTAAATAGTTTTAACGAACTTATATTTAGTGCCGAAATAACTATTATAGGATAATCTATTAGGTGAGTATTAGTTGGAAGCTTTTAATTACATCCATTTTAATTCGTATTATTTAATTATCATTTAAGTTTTATTGACTTCAGTTTCGGTTTATTTGTAGCTCAATTAAGGTAGTTTGGTGCGGTAACGTATTGTTTGTACCAACTGTTATTACTTCATTGATCAATTTATCGTTTTTTCTCCCCTTAATAGCACCTTCATCCATGCATGCTTCAATTCAATTCAATTCGGCCGTCAACAAAGATACCCCATGAGGTAAGGGGGTGTAAGCCACCTAAACCCATATCATTTTTCTTAAATTTTTATTCCTATCATTTATTGGACATCGATGGAATTATCCATTCGGTCATTATTTCCAATAAATTTATCAGCATTTAGCTCTCATAACTGTAAAAATGTAAGATTTTTTTTGATCATATATTTAGAGGAAATGCAAAATTCAACACTTTCACGGCGATTTTTAATTGTTTTGAGTTACGTCATTCAAATTTTTTTCCGAAAGCGTTTTGAATTTTGTTAGGTCATTAAATATTAAGTATTAAATTAAAGGACGAATTCAGTGTGTTTATTTGGGTTTTTTTTTTGGGCAAACCGATTTTGCTCTTAATCGATAAATCGCAACCGGAAGTGACGTCACCGAATCAAGGCGCATCGCGGGTTTCGGGTGGCCCAATAAGGCGTAAAGAGCGGGTTCATTTATTGGTTCAACAAATTATAAAATTTTGATTAGTGGATCGTAAATGACACCCGAAATTGACACAACAAGGATAGAGAGAGAGACAGAGAGAAAAAAAAACGTTAAAAAATAATAATAAAAAAAGGCCTATATACGAGATAAGAAGCGGCCTGGAAGCCTCTGTATTTTATCTCATTTAGTGTCATTTTAAGAGCGATTTATCAACGTTGAAATGTCGTTCAAATCGGTTGCCAAATGCCTGAGTAAACGGGCAAAGACAACCCTGCGTCGCAGATGATTACGCCTGACATTTTTTTTATATATTATTATTCCAAAAAATATAACAACAAAAAATACACACGCTCGAAATCAATCGTATTTTTTTTTATTTATTATTTTTAAAATCTGACCCTAACAACGCTGAGTTTAAAATTTTTTAAAAAAGGTGAAAATTTAGGAAATTCACACTGTATATTTCCCCCTCCCACGTGGAAATCCTTTGTGTAAAAGGAGTGGGTTGTAAAAGTGCGTGATAATATAAAGGTTGCCAGACCGTAAGGTCTTAAGAGCCATGCACCCCTCGGCCTAGTGGAGGCAAGATTGTCTTTGGGCTCCCATAGAACGAAATAAATTCGATGAAATCGATTGATGAAATACTACGAATGTAATTGATTTAAATTTATTATACGCACGTATATGTTTATCGAATATTTTAATTTTAATTGAATTTAATTCGGTTCCCACCGATATGAAATTCAAACATTCCTCATTTTTCCAGGTTTTTTTTTGTTTGGAAAACCTGTCATGACTTTTATCACACACAAAAAAACGTTTTTGGAGCAAAATGACAACGAAATGTTCATTTGCAAATTGTAGAAAATTGTATTTATTATTTGAAAGGTTTGAAAGTGTGGTTTTGGAATTCAGGGGAATTCCCTAACCTCGCATTAGTGTGACTGGATACGCCCTCTTTTGAGCGGGTATCATATAGCAATTAATCGAGCATTATTGGAAATTTTCAGGCCATAATTTTTAGACTGACATTTTATCCGATTTAAAATGTTCCTGACTTTCGGCGCGAAAATTTCGAAATTTCCCTGAAAATTCCAGACTTTTAAGGTCCTGGAGAACCCTGATGACTCGAGGTAACATATCGACTTTTATCATTCTACAGTAGGTTCCATAATTTTCCCGAAACATCAGATGGGGTTTTAACGGTGTATTTACAAATTTTTGCCATACTTTTTTACGATAATTAAATTATTTTTTCAAGGACTTCGAAGCTCGAGATTCCCAGGTCCCACCCTTTCTATAAACACAAATAAATATATAGAGAGAGCGTAGATTTGATCCCATTTATAAATTATCTCTACATCAAACGTCGATTCCTGCATGACGTAAACCACAAACCTATATTTGCCAATCATTTTACCGAAATTTTTTTCTAATCTTTTCCTTCCGATGTAATGGATTTTGCGACGAATTTCAAATACCTTCGTTGCCATGCCAGATAGCTATAGGCACAATTTCATTTCAAATAAGAGCCTTTTTAAAATTATGGATACGTTATGAAAATAAATGCATCGTATTTTGCAGAATTCGAAACAGTCGTAAATTCGACCGGGTTTTTGAGAAATTTAAGAAATTTTACGGGAAGATTTAGACGAAATAATTTCATTCTCGGTGCGTTTATCCGTTCAATAATTTTTTAAAAAAAATGAAAACCTATTTAGCTCATTTATTCATTTAAAAATAAAGACACCTTGTTCTATTATTTGGGTAAAAATAAGGTAATTCACTTTTTACTTCGCATAGTTTAATATTTTGGCATTTTACGAAAATAACTAGAATAAGTGATTTTCGCAAAAAAAATATTTATTTATACACCTTCTTCTTATGAAAAATCAATGAATTTTGAGAAAAAACAAACCAGAAAAAGTAATTTTCGAAAAAAATTATGTATTTATTTATACACCTTTTTCTTATTGAAAAATAATCATATAAATAATCCAGACTAGTGGAAGTCCAATTCTAAACTTGGGGAAAATAAATTTAGCGATTATGATAAGTGTTCATGGTTTCGATTTTGAATTTAATGAAAAAATCCTCCGAGATTGATGTAATGCCCGTCTTTTAAAAGTTAGTCGACTATCGAAGCCCCGCCCTTCGACGTCACGCTCTTGACTTGGCCAGGACCTAAATCGTCCGCTGATGGGCGATTTTCGGATAAGCGTTTTTCCTTATCATATTTTTTTTTTAATATTTTGAGCGATGAAATTGAGGAGAGGCATAATTTATAAATCATCAATAACGTGTTACAAAACGTCGCTATCGATATGCGGGTGTTTATCTGATCGCCCATCAATCAATCATCGATTATTTCGGCTTCTTTGAAGATTTTTTTTTATTTCTTTATTATTATTCCTATTTTATTTTTCGCTTAGTCACGGTGGATTCGACCGAATTTTGAAACGAAAATAATTTTCGGTAAAAAAGATAACGGCCACAGAACTGACATTTAGCGATTAAAAATAAATACATCGAAATAAAAAAAAACTTAATGACGCATCGGTTTGGTTTGCATTTCGTTAATTCAATACTGTAATATGCAAAAATAACGTGATTAAAAACAATTATGGTTTATATTTAAATATTTGGTCGTAATTAAAAACAATTATGATTTTTATTTAAAATGCTGTCGTAATCTCAAAACAAACCGTGGGTTGTGATATTTTATTTCCAGTTTTTTAGAACATTCTAGGTGTGTTTGTTATTATTTTTAATGTTTTTAATAACGCAAGTTCAAAAGGGGATTTTTAATTTTATTTTATTTCAGTGTTTTTTATTAGTTTCAAATTAGTCGACAACGTAAATTACAAAACCTATCAATTTTGGTTACGATTTCTAATTCATATTTTAGACATTATAAACGTCTTCATTTCTACTATTAAATTTAAACTTTCCTTAGCTTTTTATAATTTTAAATATTTCTTAACTATTTCTCTACTTTGAACTAAAAATGTTGTAAAAAATTGGAAATAAAATATCAAAACCAAGGTTTGTTTTGAAATTACGACCGCATTTTAAATATAAACCATAATTGTTTTTAATTACACTAAATGTCAGTGTGTCATTATTTAATTGCAGAACTGTTTCATTTAACTTTAGAATGCGTTACATGGATACATGTTCATCAAAATATAATTGTTATAATGCAATCAAAATTATGATATGATTTCTTAATCCATATTTTAGACATAAGCGGGTCTTTATTTCTACTGCTAATCAAATTTAAATTTCAACCTTTCTTAGCTACATTTATTTATAATTTAAAACATGTCCTAATTATTTCACAAACTTGAAAATTTGTTATCATTTAATTACAAAACTGTTTCATTTAAGTTTAGAATATATTTATGGATAAATGGTCTCACTTCCGTCCCCAATTTTCTCAGTTTTTCTATCATTAATATTTACGCAATCAGAAATGATTAGACGTTGTTTCCTCATATTTATCGTTACTAAACTCGACCGATTACACGTTTAATTGTTGGTATAAAATCGGTTAGTTTTTTTTATGCACTGATAAAACTCTCGCAAACAAGATTAATTGTTCGGTTTTCTTATCGACTGATACGTAGACTTAAAACCCGTGTCTTACATGTGTTATTTCGTAGAAGTTCAATTCTGAGATAAAAAAAAACTAGGTTGTAAAACATGGTCACACAAACACACACACACTATAGACCTACATTTCAGTACGTACTTTTTTAAAAAAAAAAATATTCTGGGTTATCGATAACTAACCCATAAACTACAGCCATCGAAATAAAAACTAAAAATAACCGTATAAGACCTTAGTAGTTACGAAGAAGTTATATAGAAATGCAACCGGAAATACTGGCGATCAGAACCGCAATTTTATAAAAAAAAATACTGGGAAGTCTGCAAAATGCATCAGGTGTCTAAAAATGCGCTAGAAGATAAATATAAATTGTGTTAGATGTCTGATATAGACGTATTTAAAATTGTAAATTAGATTAGTACAAATTCTTTAGTGTGGATGACTAATAACCTGTTAATTACACGCATTATATGCATAAGTTGAGATAGATTTCAAAATATATAAGATAATATGTGAGAAATATACTAATTAATATTCTAGAAATATAACATAAATATAACGAATTGGCACTATTCATATTTTTGTAATTATATCGCATGTAATATTTTTTTTTAATATATTCCGATGTTTAATGTTAAAGTTTTTTTAAAAAAAGCATGTAATAGTTATAAAACTATAATAGTATTGTATTTTAAAATATATGGCAAAATATATTTAAAAACATATTGTGCAATATATTCTCAGATAAATTACATAAAATATTAGCATATTCTAGTATTTTTAATGGTTATATTTTTAGAATATTTGGTCACTTGTTATCGTGTATATTTTGAAATATATCCCAACATCGTGTGGTTAGGCGTCAAAACAAATTGAATGAGCATTCCATTTTCGAAATGCATAGTTAATAACATTTTTTTAATATAAATTACATAGATTATGGTAATTTTAATCAACGTCGTGTTCTTGATCCCCAATCATATCAAACACGTATCATCTAAGGGTATGCATGGTTTTTATCGGTTTGTTTTATGCGAGTATACTCGACCTAATAAACGTCCATGAAACACAAAATAATAACAAAAAATTGAATAAATAGAACTATCAGAAATTTCTCTATATACAATAATCCCCTTTTTTATACACTCAAGAATTCATTGGAATTGATAAAGCAGCCCATAGTACGGAGATATTCTCCCAAAAGTGATCAATGGTCAAGATAGGCAGGCGGTCAACATATAGAGAAAAATTAACATTAGCAGCGAAGGCTTTCTCGAGGGACCCCTAAAAAATCGATCGATGTAAGCAGGTGGTCGATTGGACAGGTATATTGTGTGATATAATTTCAGACGTATTAAATGATACTCTAAAAGTCCCGATTCATGATATTTCTGGTATATTAATCGGTATATTTTTAAAGTATTATGTCACGTATTATCCTAAATATTTTCGAATACATAATAATCCATAATTCATCCATATATTTTAAAACTATTGTATAGTTTGGATACAATACTATCATTTAGTTTTATAACTAGTACATGTATTTACATTTAAAATTGCCTTTAAACATTACGTGCCATAGTAAATTAAAGAATACATATGTATCGTGCAATATAATTACAGATGCATCGATAGTATACTAAAAAAAAAGGGGCCAATTTCTGGTATATTTCTAGGATTTTACTTCGTATATATTTTAACGCAGTATTTTTTCACGTTAGTATCCGATATATTTATGAAATTAAATTAAAAGTTTTCAACAGAAGGTTTGTTTTTCGAGAGGGATCGAGGGAGGATTGATGCGTATCATAGGTTGAATATAAAATCAAATCAAATAATAATAAAAAAATATATAAAAAATAAACTTCATCATCGTTTATTAAACGACGATAAGGACGCGCCTCAGGGGTCTAATCTGCGATTATTATTATTATTATTATAAATATTAAGTGCGGCCTAATTTCGCAATTAGCGACGAAATCCGTCGCTTATCTCGAGAGGCACTTTCGTCGTTTTGTTTCTTTAATAAATGATTATCTACGCTCTGACATATTACGTTATTATATTATTATATTATTATATTTTTTTGACAGCTTTCTGGTCCAAATTAAAAGCTCGTATTAAAAACCTAGGGGAGGGGTTGATTTGAGGGGGATAAGGGGTGGTTTCCGTCACGCCCTCTTCAACCCAAAACCTCGCTTATTAAATTTTATATCATAACGATTTGTTTATCGCCATATAATATTCACAACGAAGCAGGTTGCTAAATTAAGAATTAAGGTTTTAATTGATACGCTTTACTTGACGGCTGTGAATAAGGCGCGATTAAACGATAAATAAAACAGGAAATTAATTCTCCACGAGTGGGGGAGGGAGGAAGGGGCTGGGGTGGGGGGGAGGGGGATGGCACATACGCCCAGCGCCTTGCAGGCTATGGGATTCATGTGTAATCTATTATTTTGATATTCCCTCTGAGTGTTTGATAGCTTCGTTTCAACTCAGACGCGGGTCTGCGTCGAATGAAAGAGTGCCAAGCCATAACGTACCAAGCGCCAAACAAAAAAGGAGTTATTACGGGGTGTTCGGCACTTACGCCCTTGTGGTTTATCACCTTTAACCTGCATGGAGACATTTTCGACAGCAGACGGCGTTATTACGGGGTGTCTTCTCTCTCCCACATGCACAGGTTGACCTTCCACCTATACTTCCGTCCTACACAGGTTGACATTTGGGTCATCTTTCCCCCCCCCCCT